>JAGKTI010016354.1:0-19515 GCA_018397915.1 Birgus latro
AGTAGTAGTAGTAGTAGTAGTAGTAGTAGTAGTAGTAGTAGTAGTAGTAGTAGTAGCAGTAGTAGTAGTAGTAGTAGTAGTAGTAGTAGTAGTAGTAGTAGTAGTAGTAGTAGTAGTAGTAGTAGTAGTAGTAGTAGTAGTAGTAGTAGTAGTAGTTGTTGTTGCTGTTGTTGTTGTTGTTGTTGTTGTTGTTGTTGTTGTTGTTGTTGTTGCCCCAGGTTTAGCTGAATGTGAACCCAGAGAACTACAGGCTGAAGTTCTCCCACTCCTGCAGTCCATCACCTTTTCTTAAAGGGATACGAAGGGAGCTGAGGGACGTTTATGTAACCAGGCAGCTCCATCACCTAGTTATATCGGTGCCACCATGTGAAGGCGTCCCTCTCCGGCAACCCATTCATAGTAGAGGTATTTAATGGACAATGTTTCTAACCCCTTCACGACGCTAAGCTTTCTCTAAAATCAATACAATCGTGTGAAACCAGCAGGAATAAAACAAAATTATCACTGTACTGAACAGGTTGATATGTTTATTGCTTACCTGCACCCATCATCACCACCACCACCACATCACTTATATTTCAGTCGTGTCACCTCACAATATCATTCTTCTTCGTATTTGCTCTATCCTTTACACGATCTTCTCACACTTCGCATACCCTGTCATTTTGTGCAATATCCTGATACTGGCTCCTAGAGAACCTCACAGGGACGGCAGTATATTTCACTTTGGCGCAAGATATTGGAGGACATCAGAGTTACAATGGTCGTCTATCGTCACAATATCCATCGGGTTGGGGAGAGAACTCTTGTGAACGGATATTAGCTGATGACCTTCTCTTGTAGATATGTGACTGCAATACAAGGGGTCGAATTCTCATCAGTTTACAATGGCTTCCAGTTCCTTTTACATTGTGGATTGTTCTGCACTCTACACACTATTATGCTCTTTTGTGCCTTTCATATATATTTTGTATGGATACAATAGGCAGTATTTTATTATTATTATTACTGTTAGTAGTAGCAGTAGTAGTAAGAGTAGTAGTAGTTTTAGTTCCAGGTACAGCTGAGACGTGAACCTGCTGAACTGCAAAACAGAGTAATCGAGGGATGTTTGTATAACCGGACAGGTGAGCTGCCTACGAGATTAACTCTCTATATGCAGAAATAAACCGAAAACAAAGAGGTTTTAAAGAGCCTTCTAAGCTGACGAAAGTGCTGGCCAAGTTGTCTTCCTAAGTTTTTATTGCTCCATTTTTACAAGTAGCCCTGAACCCTCCGACCATTCAGTTTTTTTTTTTCCCCTTCAATACTTAGGCTTTTATGATTTCCCTTAAGCCCCCGTTCTTTAAAGGTGAAAGAAGAATAACTGTCACAGCTGAATATTTGTTATTTTGCCAGTCTGCATTTTATTTGGAAAGAACCATGCAGAGCGAAGGATACTGATTAATTACCTTTACCAATAGAAAATCCCGGTGCAATAACTTTAGGAGACGATTCGATAATCTGGAGACTCTCATTGCACTGCATCCTCTTTAAGCAGGACCTCTCTCACCGGATAAATAGCGACAAAAGTATTAATCATCGATTCGCTTGAGTTAAAAACTTGCTATATTTTAAAAGGCAAAGCACACTTTTGAATGTACTACAGGAATTCCTTACTGTGTATTAGCGTGGCGGGTGTGTTCTAGATTAACTTGTGAAATGTGTGTCGGTCTTCTTTTAACCTCACCTCCGCAAGCCATTCAAAAGAAAAATAAATCAGCGTCAGATATGGAATACAACCGAGCAACCTATTTTTTCCCGTATTCTTGAGAGGCAAAGAGGCTTCCCACTACTTCTCTACCACGAGTATATATCTGTGTGTGGTAGATCAGCATTTTACTATATGTTTCTAATGCAATCTATGTCCATATCTTAAGCACATAGACAATATACCATAGAATATTATGGTTTCATAAGGAAAATATACTTGCTAAGGATGACCAGATGGGGAACCTTCTAAAGTTGCATTAACACGTCCACCTACGAGTATGTTCCCATCTCTTTATACTGAGCAAATACATGCACTCTGACTTGCATCTATCTCTAAACATTACGGAAGCCTTCTCTGGCTCCCTAAAGCACAGCCCATTTCGATTATCAAGCCTGTCAGACTACTGAGTAAAAGTTTGTTTCTCCTGTGTCCCGGTTCATCTTGTGGTATAATTAATGATCTGGATGTAAATTTTATTGTTGTGTGTCGTTCTCTAGGGAAAGAACGTAATTCGGGGAAGAAAATTATCTGAATTAACGACACCCGTGCCATCTGCGGACATTAATTCCAAGGTGCCTTCTGTTTCGCAGTCATATAGTTTCTCTTATTGCAATTCGCCTGACTTCCCTCTCTGCCACCCTCACTTTATCTTCTCTCTGCCCTACTTCCCAGCCTCCCTCACACCCTCCCTCTCTACCTGCTTCCCTCACCCTCTCTCTCCTCTCTGTCTTCCTTCCTGCCTATTTGCCTGTCTGCCTATCTCAAACGCATCCAGTTCATCGGTCGCCTGTCCCTTCATCCTTCTCTCTCTGCCTCACTTCCTGCCTTCCCTACATCCCTCACCCTCTGCCATTCTCACTATACGCTGCTTGCCTCCCTGCCTTACTGCCTGGTTCCCTCATGATCTATCTTACTGTATCTTTCATCCCCTCATTACCGACGAGTAAGCCTTCCTGCATCCACCAGCTCAACCACCCCCTGCCTGCCTCCCTGCTTCCTCTTACCGCCAGTCTCCTTGCAACCTTAGCCTCCGCACTCTATCATCCACCAGCTCCCTCACCCTCTGCCTGCCTCCCTACCACCCTGTCGTTTTCTCGCACCACCAGTCTCCCTGCAACCTTCACCCCCTCCCGGCATCCTTCATCAGCTCTGCCACCCCCTGCCTGCCTGTCTTCCTGCCTCCCCTACGCACAGTCACGCAGCTTGCCCCTCACCTCACTCATGTTCTGCAATTTAGTCGTCGCTGCAAGAAACATGCTCGTGCGGGGTCCTGGGACTGACGGGGAAAAATGGTGAGAGGGAACAGAGAGAAGGAGGGGGGAAGAGAGGAGGAAAGTAGTAAGGAATGAGGACTGGAGAGGAGAGAGAAAGAATAAAAACAGAAGAACGGTAAAGAGAGAAAATGGGAGAAAAGAAGAAAAATACAAGGCAACTGGAGACAAAGAGAGCGGGAGATGGAAGAAAGATAAAAGAAATGAAGAGAAGAAAAATATCAGAGGAGGGAGATGGGATACATAAGTGAAGGATTAGTGGAGATGAGAAATACCAGAGAGAGAAGGAAAGTACTTAAGAACAATGAGATATAGGGAAAGATATAGATGGACGGAGAGTAGGAGAGAGAAATACCCATGAAAGCGTAAACAAACGGTGAATGC
This sequence comes from Birgus latro, assembly GCA_018397915.1. Taxonomy (NCBI): domain Eukaryota; kingdom Metazoa; phylum Arthropoda; class Malacostraca; order Decapoda; family Coenobitidae; genus Birgus; species Birgus latro. The sequence goes on from JAGKTI010016354.1 coordinate 3,409, forward strand.
TGGAGACTGAATACAAATGTGGATGAAGATAAAGATGCTCTGGAGAACAGGTAATTAAAAAACATGGAGAAAGAAAAGTATAAAACCGACACTAAACTGTTAGATACTTAAGGACCGCTAGACAAATTAAATGATGTTCTTTCAATTGTTCAAAGATAGTGTTCATGTTGACAGGTAAATGAAACGTCAGTCAATTAATTGCCGTTAAACTGGAAGATTTACTAACTATTGGCATGAAATTTATGTATTGTTAAGAAACTCACAAAAGATATCCCATAATGAAGTCCGTGGGAGTAAACAATGAAGAGCAGAGTGAGGTGCGTTATATTTGATGGTAAATTTTGGTCAGTCAATAACCTGGCAACTAACGCCTGTGTGGAACTCATTTGCCCCAGGTTGTTGTTGGTGGGTACTGTATTCCGAAACGTAAGGATGGTGAGGCAAGCCAGAAGACCAGAATGATTATGAAAATTAACTTTGTGTGGCGACGTGAGGGGTGATGTCTCGGAGGATCGGCCTGTCTCCTCTCTGACACAGGGTTCCGTACTATCGTCAGCTTACAAGGCTTTCTCAACACTTGTTCCTTAGCGATTTTTTTTACATACAACTTACTACTCTCATGTATGTTATTTATGGCTTTTTGATACCCACACTGACTGTGAATAACATGCAAGGGATTTTTATCGGAAATATACAACGATAAACCGCTAGAGAAAAGGTGTTAACGAACCTCCTCAACCGGCATGAATACGGTCCAGAAGCCGTAGTCTCGTCATCTTAAATGCTGTCCAACAACTCATCCTGATTAGTTTATTTCTGCACATGGCACAATAGTTCTTCTTTCTTTGGATCAATATACTCATTTTGCTATGAAGAAAAGAAGTAAATAATACATGAGAGAATATTAACTCTATCATGACCAGGACAACTCTAGTATCAATTACAGCTAAACCCGGACGATTTCATTCAGTGCGAAGAAAGGCACAGGAACCTGAGACCTAATATTGTCACCATTAGTACGGCAATGACAGAGATAACTCAAACATTTTTTTCAGCCAACAGCAGACAGTTTATATAATTTAAGACTGTAAACGGGGGTGGGATACTCAATCATACTTACGATCCAGTTCCTGTCGTAGCTGTGATTATTTTTTTTTTCGGGAAGAACTGGAAACATGGAAAGTTTCTTATCTTTTCTTTCATTGTCCTTTCATCCAAGACAGGTAACAGTAATGACAGTTTTCCCCTCGTAACTAGGGACCGTTTTTGAGGAACGAACTCAAAACTGGGAAAAATTTTAATGTCACAGACCATCCTGCAAAAACTAATTTGAGATACAACAGGAAATCCATCGTAAAAATCTTTCAGCATCCCACCTCTGGAATCTAAGACTTTGAATGTTTTCGCTTATGATATTGTTGAAAAATGTGTTGCCATTAAATAACTGCAACACTAAATGAAGGAGCATTATTGGGAAGTAAACTAAACAAAAGCCGCTAAGAAAGAAGTGTTATCAAGTCTTCTTAGTGACCCCCCCCTAAACAAAAACAAAAAAAACTTATCCAAGGTCCACCGTACTATAAGCTGAGTGGAGGAAGGTCTAGGAAATAAAAACTAAGAGAACAAAGAAAGAGAAAGAGAAGTACCAGTCATTCTTATATTACCCCTGTTTTTAGCGTAGACATGAGTCCGGCTGTCATAGTCCAGATTATGTGAGGATGGGAGATCTGGCAGCGTTTACTCGTAAGATAAACCTCTGACCACCTCTAAAAATAAAACCATTTAAGGATTCGAGATCTCTACCACCAGACCACCAGTAAATGAATGTGGTAGTCGAGGGGAACGTGGTAAGAATACAGGCACTTGAAGAACTAAAAAGACCTTTTTTTACGGCCTGCCTAGCGGGAGGAAAGACTAAGACAGCCAGGTGAGATATGATACAGGCAACTGCTGCAAAGAGTGAAATTGAACAAATACCTAGGAGTAAAGAAGTTGCAAGAAGTTTAGATTTATGTCTATTGACTGCATGAGTTTCATTAAGGTAAACAGATTTGTCGAGTAGCTCGTTTCCCTTACAGCACGACCCCTGTATGATATATCCAACTCCCCAGATGTGTTGTTGGGTGAACACAGGCAAAGGGGAAGCAAAATGAGTTCGCTAATCTCACCAGCCCGAGAACATAACTTAGATTTTTATCGGGAATAAAATGTGGGAGTGGGTGTAACGGTAGAGAGTGAGTCATAGTATAGGATTCGGATTGATAATGATAAAAGAAGGCTGAAGAAAAAAATACATACCTGAGTGCGTAGTGTAAGTACCACATTTTTAGGGTCTACGGAAGGACAGCTGTAATAACATATTGCAAAATGATTTATTTTAAGCGAAAGAGGACGAAGGATCAGTTAAGACAAACATTAATTTTTATATGCTGTATGTACTCTAAAACGAAGCGCAAAAATTGAATTTTCTTTATTCTAAAAGAAAACAATAACACTATTTTGCGTATGAACATAAGAGAAGGAAGTTAGGAACCGACGACATGGACATAAAGTAGTCCAGAACGTAGGTAACATATACAAAAAGATTACCCTCTGTGTTTACTTTTTACATTTTCCTCTGGTGACAGCAATCAAAGGGATAGTTAAAAAATACGGTAACGTTCAACGCCTGGCACCATCAAGCCTACAGGTTTCTGAAGACAAGTACCCTAGTACGGTAATGCTTACTTTGTTGCAGTATGCCGATGAATCACGAAAAGAAGTTTGTCGATCTTAGAAAAAAAGAGAGAAATTAGCTTACAGATTGTACATACACATGAGTCTGTTAACCTCCTAAATCGAATTACGGTCATTTAATTGTATTCATCTGTTAGGACTCTTTCTCTCTCTCTCTCTATCTCTCTCTCTCTCTGCTTACGAGAGACTTCTCGACTTGGAGGGGTTAGAAATAAACTTCACTACTCTCCTACTAGTGGCTGTCTTTTTGTTGATGGAGACTGGTAATAGCAGATGTTAAAAAAAACAAAAAAAACATCGGAGTAAATGGAATATTGAGAATTTTTTTTTCTCTTATGCTTTAGCACAATAACCAGATGTTAAGTTTTTTTTTTATATAAAGGTGAATAGGCAGGATCAGCATGAACTTTCTGACTGTATGGACCTAACAAGTATTTTATTTCAATTAACGTCACACGTATACATTCAGTTTAGAGAGTCATGTGAATCTTAGTGTTAGGCTACTGGTACCATTAACCCCTTGTATCCGATTACCTATTTTATTGTTTATTCTAGCTAGCTTCAGGCGATTTCGTTCGCCTTAGGAAGGGGTGTGTGGTTGTAAGGGGGTTAATAATGGCCGCTTCTAATCCAGGCGGAAAAGTCTCCCCCACATTGAATGAAATAGTTTGGAAGTAGCAAGAATAAAATATTGAGCAGGCAATCGAACTGACGGAGTTAAAGCACGCAAGTCAGGGCCCGACATTTATCTTTCATACCAAACGCCAAATGATTTTATTCAGGTGATAGTGTGTCATATGAACCGGGGAGCATTAAGACTCAACACTACACACAGGTTTTAAAGCGCAGGCCACTAGAAAATTTTCACCCACGTATCTTCCAGAGTTAATAAGAAACTTTTTATATAGCAGCCTCCTCAGTATTTAGTCCTGAAAGTAAGAAGCTGCTTGACTAAGAGGGACGACGCCCCTCTCCACCACTCTCTCCATATTGTCCCCAAGGTCGAAAAAAATACACTGCCTACACTGACGTCAACCGGCCCACGCCTGCCGTCCACGACCAGACTGACTCACGTTTATTACTGTGAGCGATAGACGTCCTTGTCTTTTTAAACCATTAGCCCGAGGATGTGTTACAGACTTTGTTAGTACCGTACTATCTTTAGACGAGTTTATTCAGTATGGGAGATTTTTTTTATTTCATAGGAGGCGTTACATAAAATCTTTAACTCCTTCAGTATGTGTCGTCACTCACGATGAATGTAACAACAATTACATTCCCGACCAGAAAGGGTTAATATATTTTGCCGGCTTTTCTAATCTTGACCGCTTAACCAAAATGGTACCTTCAAAATCAAATTAACTTTATTAACGTTTTCTACATAACTTGGCTGTATACTTTCAGCTGAAAAAAATCATCCGCATTGGCTTCATTACTTATCTGTATTATCTACATCTGTCAAACAGAAAATTAGAACCTTCATTAGGGAGTTCTTAATGTTACACATACACCCGTTGGACGCTTATGTTCAGAGAGACTTCTCTAAGTGTCAGGGTTAAGGAAGATTATTAAACGTTTCATTACGAGAGGCCTTCCCGGGGCTGAAGAGACCTGTCCTACGGTAGCAAGAATAAATGCAAAAGACGGTGCCTCCCATAAATTTCATTCCACCACATACAGGTTGGTCCACATACTGTACTATGTCCCGTTGCCAGTTTTCGTGTGCCGTGGGAAATGCTCAATCTGCTGGTGTGGGTGGGAAAGTGGGATATCCGTGGATGCTGAAAAGACAGAGCTTGTTATATCTTACCTTTATGCGCTACACATCAGGATTCCTCTTTATGTAGGACAAACCCTAGTAACACTGTAATGTGTCGCCGCAGCATACAAGAATTTGCATGATAGAAAATTGGTAATGCTGACTGAGCCGTCCCAGTAACACACGAGAATTGACAAGGGTGGTGTACTATACAGACAACCCTATACACTCACGAGTACTGAAAAAATAATAGATTGAGAGAAATGGTAAAGATGGACGAACGGATGCCTGTGGAAGAGAGGACATATTTTTTTTGTATCGACCATTTCACCCTTACAGTGATGGAGATCTGGCTGACGTGTTGACTGAGAAGTGCTGGAGAGAAAGAGAGAAGGAGAAGGGAGAGAAGCAGAGAAGAAGAAAGAGGCAGTGTGAAAGGGAGAGGGGTGGGAGAGGGAAGTTATTGAGAGGGGAGTGAAATAAGATTAGAGGCGTGGAGAGAGTGTAGTGGGTGAGGAAGGAGGGAAGCTGATGCAGAAGTGAACAAGAATGACCAGACATTTAAGAGATGGAATGAGTGAGTGGATGATTGTGTGTGTGTGTGTGTGTGTGTGTGAAAGAGAGAGAGAGAGAGAGAGAGAGAGAGAGAGAGAGAGAGAGAGAGAACTCTGCCACAAATACTATGGTTCTTTATGTCATTTCTTTTAAATAAACGAGAAATATTGTCACAGCTGATAAGCCAACGTCTCCTATAAATTACAAGTAATATTCTAAACTCTACATTTACCTCAAACCTGTCCTGATTGACCTTTTCGACTGAAGCTGCAAGACATTTCAACCTGTCAAATTAAATGCTACCATGCTACGTCCTCAATACTTAGATCTCACCTCGCCTTTTGCCCCAGACTACATGAACGAGTCGACGTAAAATATTTCCTTATAATGATAGTGATATATGATCATCGTAAGGGTGTAGTTGGTTTGAGGCTCTGCGCGAAGTCAATTCCTTTCATTATCACGCTTTCTTTAGTGGTTTCTTCCCACTGACGGCAGATAATTGTGTTACATGAGCCTGAGAGTGTTAATACTGTTTCCCGTAACCCTCTCATGGCTGCGACAACTCTAGCATTTCATTTTAGCTAAAGATATGCAAATGTAATCAAGCAGGGGCATCAAATAAGCCACAAAGAAATAACTTGTATGTGGCAAAGTTTTTCTGTTTTCTCGTGTAACCACGTTTCTCCTGACTTATACATCTCTCATACTCTAGGGATGGTATCTCTCAAGTGTCCTAACCAATTTACATGACAGTCAAGTTTCTGTGACAGTTAACTATAATAATAATAGCTTTTTTAAAGGTATTTATTCACTGCCGTTTGGTTATGAGGTGATTGGTATCTGTGTGGATGAAGGCAAACGCACATGCAAGCAATCGTGAGAGTTCATGAATACACCCCCTATATTTCTCTTCCGCTGTTCCACCTTCCGTGTACCTCAGGCTCTTCCAAAACTTGTGTGAAAGCAGCCTAGGAGAGTGGCGTCAAGTTGGGCGGATGAGATGCTGAAGTTACCCGGCTGTGCTAGCATGAATGCCGAACATGATGAAGCTGAGTTGAATGTGTTTGCATAAGAAGTGAATGTCGCTTTGGAGTGATCTGACAGGATTCATGAGAAGAGATGACTTATTATTCAAATTTATCAAATAACAGGTCAAAAAGGTATTCGAGGCCAGAGAGAGAGAGAGAAATAGCAAATGTTGATACTTTCACCGTACGCCCCTTAAAAATGAAATGGCAAGCTAAAAAAAAAAAAAAGTGACTCTGGTCCGTGACTTGTATTTATCCAGCACTGAGCTAAAAATGAGGACAATGCAAAGGTTTCTTCACTCACACAATAATTCTGATACGGTACCACTTGAAGCTTATTTATATCTGGATTATACATGGACACAACTATTTACGAGAACAAGCATACGAATAGTCAGTAGAATGCTCCCGGCCAACTAGAGAAACAAACACACACACACACACACACACACATACACATACACGGAAAAAAAAATGTGTTAAGCGGGGTCCCTATCGATTACCGTGCTTAAATCCAACCACTGACTAATTAACTGTATGATTTATTCAGGCAAACAGGCGATAATTTTGATCAGCAAACCTAGAAATCAATAGGCTATTTCCTGGACAACTACACACACTGCAGAGGGCGGTAGCTTTGACAGAGACAGCAACTGAATCATTCTCTATAATTACAGTAGTAGTTATGTTGGTAACGTGGATGGTGTAACTTGAAGTGAGGGTAGTTCTGTTGACTGTGATGGAGGTTTTGTAAGTGGAAGCCCACAGAGTCCTGCTACTAAGGTAATGGTGGCGTTGGTGGTGGATGTGGTAGTAAAAATAACTGTGGTGATTGTTGACCTTTCCTTCCATTCTTTCGTCTCGTGTTACTCTTTCCCTTCCCTTTATTCTTTTTTTCTCATACTCCTTTCTTCTTCCTTCTTTACCTCATCCCCACCAATCATCTTTTCTTTTCTTCCTCGCTCCTTTCATCCTCTCATCTCTTCCTTTCCTTTGCATCGCTTTCTTCTTCCTTTTTAGCTTCTTTTCCATCCCCCACCCCCCGCTTTTTTTTTTTTACTTCGGCACCAACTCCCACCACAATCACGTCAAAGTTTCCACACATATTACACGAAGGATGAGGAACAATTTTAGCACTTCTTGAAAAATCACTATTAGGCCCGTATTCTTGTCGGTCAGTAAGTTTCTAAGCACCTCATCCAATGCGATTTAATTTTGATAAGGCTGATTAATATCCCCCTTTTTACATAATTTATCCAGAAGGGGATTTTAAAATGATTTTAAACACCAAAGAAGATAGTCGAATATAAATGGCAAATAAATCACTACTGCAGATTTGTTAGTAATTTCCTTAACCGGTGAGAATACAGGCCTTAATAGTCAAACTATCATTCTGAAATTTCGCAAGTAGAATTGAAAGGCGGGCAAGGTCAAATCACTGTTGAATAAGAGGCCTTTAGGTTCACCAAGAAGAATACTTTGCGAGCAGCCACTACCTCTTCTTCCTTAAGGCTAAATGGAAAACAAAATCTACGGCCTTTACTATTAATATTTCACTTTAGTAATTTCATAATTATAGGGGCGACGGATCTCATCATAATCCATCGGCCAGCTCCATGTGTCCCTTATTATTAGTCGCATTTTCTTTCATTCTCGTATTTTTTTATTCTTTCTTTCATGTTTAATTGTAGCAGATGCTTCTACCCTTCATAATTAACTGATTCCGACAAACTGGGAAACAATTACCAGATTATGACTTAGTTGTGTCCGCAAGGTTTTGGTTGCTAGGCAATTTCTCGTTGCCTAGCAACGGCCGCAAACCAACCTTTTCCGTACTTTTCACGTTTTGAACTGTAGAAGCATTATTAATGGGCGTAGAAACCTCTGACTTCATTAGGCGTAATCTTGAGGTCATTCCCAGTCGAAAGTGTGTCATTCATTTTTCCCCCTCTCTCCTCTAGTTTTCGAGTGCCAACCCTGCGACGATTGGCCTCAGCGTCACTAGCAACCCGTACCGGTATTCAAAATGCCCCCTAGTTACCCAGCGGGTCGATGGAATTGATTGACAGTTACCATGCTTGCAGACATTGACTAGCACTACAAGTTTTTACTGTACAGCTATGTGCTTCATAGGCCAGGTCAGGGGTCAAAGGTCATCAATTGCGAAAACAGTGAAAATTACTAAAATCACAACTATGCTCGCGTGAAATGCTAAGGCTCCGAAGATGAAGATTATTAAGCCAGGACCATGATTCTTGGCTGCAATGTTGCACTGGAGTACCTCCACACAAAAATGGCATTTAGTGTCGAAACTCACTTCCGGTCGCTGGCAGCGCTACCTAGAATTTGAACCTCTGTTGAGCCATTCCGCAAATTTCAAGTTCCCTAGCTCCACAGTGGGTGGATGGGACCGAATGAAACTTTGCCTGTTTATAGACGCTAACGAGTACTACAATTGTGCTTAGTACATGCATGACCTATATCCGCCAGGTCACGGGCGAAGGTCATCAAATGCAAGAAATATGGAAGTGATAAAATTACGACCCTGCTCGCGGAAAATGCTAAGCCTCCGAAGATTATTAAGCCAGGACCTTGATTCTTGGGTGAAATGTTGCACTGGAGTACCTTCATATAGAAATGACTTTTAGTGTCAAAGTTTACTTCTGGTCGCTGACAAAGCTTGGTCCGCTTAAAGCTGACCATCGTCGCCTACCGGCTTGTACCAGTGGTTCTCAACCTTTCTTCCGTCATTTACCCTCGAGGCTTCATGTAGCCAGCCTTTATCTCCCCCCCCCCCCACCCCAACCTCACTCAATAAAAGGCATTAAGGCACAACATACGATGACAGAAAATAAATCTAATATCAAGGTACTGTACAAAACTACCTTTGATAACGGAAGGCAAAATACGGTTCACTCATATGACTCAAGATCTCAGCAAAAGTTAGTTAGTTAATTTAAAGATCTCCTTCATCTATAGTGAAGGCTGGGCCATACATTAGCCCGGTCGGTGGGGTGTTGGCTGATTAAAATAATAGTAAGGGGGAAGGCAGGGCCTGGGGAATGCCCAGCACACACGCCCTGTCTTCTGCTGGCTTTGTGGTGTGTGTCTCAGCAAAAGTTAGTTAGTTTAAAGATTTCCTCCACCTATAGTGAAGGCCGGGCCATACATTAGCCCGCTCGGTGGGGTGTTGGCTGATTAAAATAATAGAAAGGGGGAAGACAGGGCCTGGGGAATGCCCAGCACACACGCCCTGTCTTCTGCTGGCTTTGTGGTGTGTGTGTGTCTCAGCAAAAATACCAGAACACTATAAGTGGAAACAATACTGCTGCAGTGTCTCAGCCAGTTTACTTATATAGTAAATGTTTCTGAATATAATTTCATTTTTGGTCTGATACATTTACCCCCAGAAATGGAATTTTTTGCCCCCTTGGAGGTAAATTTACCGCTGGCTGAGAGCGGCTGTTCTAGACAATGCTTCCATGTCTATTACACAATGGCTAGGATAAAAAAAAAAAAATAGCTTTAAATCTATGAAAATAGCACACTTGGAGTTATTCTATCTTTCTGAAAGATTACATGTAGGTAGAAGAGGCTAGCATGATCACATCACTTTTGAATAATATGAGCTAGGGTTCTCCATGGAAAGTACTTTGCTAACAACGTCGAATTCCTGTTCCGACCTTCATGGCAGACGAATTTACCTTCCTCCCCCCCCCCGTCTCNGGTTTTTGTTTCACATGCCTTTTATACAACACTCCACATATTCCCTCCCCCCTCCCTTCTGCATCTCTCTCTCTCTCTCTCTCTCTCTCTCTCTTAGTTTCCCCATGTTAGCTTCCCTTCCTTCATTCCATTATTTTTATTTTTTGCTTTCACTTTCCTATTGTTACTCATCCTTTTCTCTTCGTCTTCCTCTTCTCCTTGCGTTTTCTCATCCTTGCGTTACTGTATTCATTCTAGCAATCATCTTTTTCTCTCATTTCATTCTTCCTTTCTTCTCCCCATTCTCAGTAACTGCTTTCCCTTTCGATACATTTTCCTCCCATCTTGGCTTTATTTTCTTCTTCCTCTTCTTTATCAGTGCTCAACCTTTTCACCTTAGGCTCCCTCTCTCTCATTTTTCCTTTATCTTTTGTTCTTTTTCTCCCTACCTTTAGTCTTTCATTCCATCTTTCTCTTTTTGTCAGTCCTCTCTTCTTTCATTTCCTCTCTGCTTTTTTCATACATTATCTGCTTCATTTATTCAATACTTGTCTTCATTTCATCCTCTTTCTTTCTACTTCTCATGTGTTTATCCTTACCCTTCGTCTTTCACTTCATCTCTCTTTTAATTTTTCTTTCCTTCCCTCCTTTACTTATGTTTTCTTTTGTGCGTTGCTTTTATCTTCTTCGTCCTCCATTTCCTTCTCTTTCTTTCTGTTTCGTAGTAACCTCTTTCCTCCCCGCTCACTCTTTGTTCTTCCTTCCTGCCTCCATTTAATCCTGACCTCATTTCAGCTTGCTATTCCTTCTGTCTTCCTCATTGCTGCTCGTTTTACTTTTTTTTCTGGTTACCTCTTTCCCTAGCTCTATTATTACTCTTCTTTCATATTTTTCTTCTTTATACCCTCCTTTCTCGTCTTTTTCGCTCTGCTTATTTTTATTTCCTCGTACTTAATCCTTGCACTTCACATTTTTTCATCTCTTTTCGTCTCTCCTGTCGTTTCTTGTCGTCCTCTCTCCATCTTCCATCTTTTTCAGTTTCTTTTCTTTCTTTTGTAATTTCTCTTTCCTCCAACCTCCCTTTTCTCTCCTCTCCCTTCCTTCTTTTATTACTGCTCTTCTTCCTACCTTCTAACTCACTGATAAAACCGTATGGCAGACTTTATAGGTAACCAAACCTTGATATTCATGAGATTTAGTCCTAATTCCATCAGTTTCTCCTTTCTTTCTTCCCCATTTGTTTTGCCTTCCTCCCTGCTATTTCCTCTTGCTTTCCTTAATTTCCTCTCCTTTTGTGATTCCTCCTTTTCATTCTTATATTTTCTTTCTTTGTTTTTATTTGTCTTATTTTTCTTACATATCTTGCCCTCCACCTTCCATTCCTTCCATTTCTCTCTTTCACTCACTCCTTTCTGCTTCCCTTGTTTTGTTTACTTTTATCCTTGTCCTAATTTTTTCCTATTTCTCTCCTCCCAAAACCCTACATATCCCCCCCCACACTTTCTTTAGCTCTCATTCATTCTGCCTCTAATTCTCATTTCTCTTTTAATCATTCCCCTTTCTACTACATTTCTTCATCCTTGTTCTTTCCCTCTAATTCTCTTTTCGTCCTTCCTATCTTTTCTCCCTTCCATTTTCTTTCGTTTTTCTCTATTTCTCTTCTTTATCCTATCTTACCTATTCTTTCCTTCTCTTCTATATCGACATTATCTCTCCCAGTTTATTTTATCACCCCTTCTTTATTTCCCATCCATTTCCTTTTCTGTATTTTTTCTCCTCTCTGTCCTTCTCTGTTCTTTCATTTCTTTTTCCTGTGATTACTCTCCGTTTATTAATCTTCCCCTTCCCTTCTATCCTATTCCTTGCAATCCTTTTTCTCATCCTCTTCCATTTCCTCCCACTTTCCTTCATCCTATTACATACATCCTTCATCCCTATCCGCCTTTCCTTCATATATTCCTTTGATCTTCTTTCGACTATCCTCTTCCTCCTTAATTTCATCTCTCTTTTCTTCTTCTTCCCTTCCACTTTCTTCATCTCCTTCCTTTCTTTATCTTTCCTTTACATTTATCCCCCATTTTTCTCTTTTTTGCCTCTCCTTACTATTTCTTTTTTTTCTTCTGTCCTTTTTCCATTGTTCACTTTCCTTCCTCTATCTTTCCTTCAACTGCTTCTCCTTCTTTCCTACTTTCAATTGCCCTTCTCTGCATCTTCGCTTCTTTCTTCACTTCTTCCTCCCTTCTTCCATTTTTATTACACGTCTGTCCTTCATTATATCTCAGTTTTTTAACTTTCTATATCCTTCATTTTCTTTCTTACATCCACCTCTCTCTTCCATCCCCACCCCCTCCTTATTTTTTATTCAATTATTTCCTCCCTTTCTCCTTCCTACCCTCTCTCTTACCACGCCTCTCCATTCCTTTCCTAATTTGCTTCTTTCCCTTCCTGATGTTCCCCTCTCTCTCATCTTTTTGCCTGCTTCCTTTCCATCTACAGTATTTTCCCCTCATCTTTCCTTCTCTTCCTGACTTTCACCTCTTTCCTGTCCTTTCATCCTTGCTTTCTCTTTGTTCCCTTTTACTTCCTTCTCCTCTCCCTACTTTATTAATCCCCCCACTTCTTCTCTATTTAATCTCTTCTAGTTTCTTTTTTCCTCCTCTCATTCCGCTCTACATCATTACTCCCTTTTCCACTACTTCCATCACCCAACCATAACACTGAGATGTAGGTCTTATTATTCTTCCTCTTCATCTTACCTTATTTTCTTTTCTCTCTTCTTATCCTCTGTTTCAATCCCTTGTTTTTCTCAATTCCTTCTCTTTAATTACTTTCCTCTTCATTATCTTCCTTTATCCTCATCTCTCCTCCCCTTCCTTCACTACTTCATCCTGGAGGTGGCTGTCAAGTGGTTAGAGGTGTTGTCTGCAGTTTGAAAGGACGCGAGTTCAATGTTGAGAAAGAGAACAGTGTAATTATTTGAATTTCATGAGGACAGGCTAAACTGATCTTCCACAGCGACATTACAATAGTCCGGAATGAAAAATCCCTACCACATACTCAACATGGGCGTTGGACATTAGTGCTGAAGTGGTGGCAAGTGAAGTTGTTGGTTACGAAGGGGAAATGCAGGACCCTAGGCAGAGATATAAAATAAAGGGATAAACTTTATAAAAAAAATCACCATATCTCTCCTCTTTGTGATTCCCTGCATCCCTTCCTTTCTAATTTACCTCCACCTCTCCTTTCCTACTTTCTCCCCATCTCTCTCCCTCTACTTTCTCTGCATCTCTACACTGCTTCTCACCCTCCATCATCCACACCCAAACCACTCGTGACTTGTTACATTTACAACGCCAGCACCATCATCCCTGGCCATTACCACTGTTCCTTTATGTCTTTCCCCTCTTTCCCTCGTTTCGTTTTTCCATTTCTTTTTTATTGTCCACTTCCATTTCATCGACTTTTTAAATTCTTTCTCTAACGCCTTTTCTTTATCTTTCATTCTCTTCGTTTATTTTCCTCCATCTACTCCCTCCCCACTATTTCCCAACATCTCTGTCTGTCTGTCTGTATCTGCCTGTTTGTCTCTCTCTCTCTCTCTCTCCACCCACACCCACACCACTACTAGCTTACTGCACCTATACCCGCCCACAACAGGATTGGATAAAAACGCTCCTGCCATTAGGGGGGAGGGACTTGTGTGGGCGTACATGGCGGCCCTCACATTACACTCACTGATATTACAGGGCCGGGAGAGGAGACGGTAATGGCCCTTGGAACTGCACATCCTGGCCTCGAAATTGAAACGGCGGTAGCTTATGGATATGTTTCTATTTCTGAGCCAAGTTTCGTAAGGAAAACAAAAGCGTGGTGAAAATAATACAGCCAAATAGCAGAGCACAATAATAGAGCCAAATAACAGAGCCAAATAAGAGACAAATAAAAGAGCCAAATAAGAGACAAATAAAAGAGCCAAATAACAGGGCCAAATAACATAGCCAAGTAAGGCCAAATAACAAAGCCAAATAATACAGCCAGAGTCATTAATCATCTGTATAGTAACGTCAGGAGTTACGGTGTGGGGCATTCAAAAATATCAATGGGTGAATCCTAAAGTGCTGACCCATGACCTTTGCGACTATGAAACAGTAGGCGAAGGGCGACATGCACAGTACCTTCCCCACAAAATTCCACGTACAGAAACTTTGGTCTCATTAGGATTAAAGAAGGCAATGGTAACCTTCTTATATATTTTACGATAACGCTTTAAAATGCAATGGCCATCTGTAACACCCTTCAGCATCTCTGCCTTCCCTGATTCTGCCTCGCCAAGACTTCATACCACTTGCCCTACTCACATCCCGTCCCTGTTCCACATACATTCCATCCCTTCCCCAACCACATCTCGTCCCAGCCCACTCACAACCCCTCCCTGTTCCACCCAATTTCCGTCCCTGCCCCAACTACACCCTCTCTCTCTCTGCCCCGCCCACACCTTGTCTCTGCCCCATCCATATCTCGTCTGCCCCTTCCCCTAACCTTGCCCCACATACACCCTCTTCCTTTCCCCCGTGAACTTGCCCCTTCCGAGTAATGAGCCACCTCCGCGAGGCAACTCACCGGCAGCTCCACAACAACAGGTAACAAAAGACCTAGGGGTGGAGGTCCAACACAGGGGAGCCGTACAAAAGCTCAGTGGACACTAGGCTTATTTTTCCTGAGAGCTAAAAGCCAGGTTATAATGACCTAGGCAAGGAAAGGGTAAAACACAACAGGCACATGAATAGGGCCATCCAATGCTCATTTTTTGAAAATAGTATTCCCTATGCAATACACAACTGCTCACTGTTGCATTGTAACAGAGAAGCCTGCACACACACACACACACACACACACACACACACACAAGAATGCACATGGCATATTTCTTTTCATAGAACAGTTCTCAGAAGGACAATGAAAACACAAAATGGTTACTTTTGAAGGAATGAGATGTTAAGTCACGCTTTTCCCACTGTGATCCTCCGTCTTGGGTGTGTAGGGAAGGACCAGAATTTCTAGTCAGGATGGCAGCTCAATGAAGGCATCCCTTTTTATCTTTTAGACTGTCCTTAGTAGTTACATTTCGGGTAATGAGATGCAAGTGTACAAATGAAAGGTATGTGAGGACCAAGAGTGAGATAAATTTTATAGAATTTCAGTATGGCAATAATTTGCGACGAATCTGGCCCTCCACTACGCATCGAGCACTCCTTTGCTATACCGTGACATTGCACCACAAACAACCTTTAAGGTCAGAGCGGAGAACGGTAGGAGAGACTTATGTTTTACTCTGAATGAAGACTGGTTGAGAATATTGTGTGTGTCTGTGTGTGTGTATAGTGTAAGCTGTAATAATTACGAATAATACGTTGGTGGTTCCACTCACTTGGTTCGGTTTCCAGCGACTATTTCATCCATCTCTTTCCTACGACCATACACCCTCACACCACCCCTTCTCCTGATCTGTAACCCGTCTTTCTTATCTCTGCATCATTCCGTGCTCTGTACTAGCCTCATTCTCAACCCTTTCAATCCGATGACGCATTTTCCACGTTTTTCTTGCTACCTACAAATGATCTGACTGAACTTTGATGAGACTTTTCTTACTGGACGGGGTAGATACAGCATTCATTAACCCTTTCTGGACAAGCATTCCTTCCTATGTTGTATGAAAGCGTCTGGGGGATAGCAGGGGTAAAATTTAAAAAAAGCGTCATCGTATTGAATGATGGCGTGTAATATTAGTTTAGTCTTGCTGCCTCCAGACGATTTTGTTCAACTTCTTACACATTTCTAGTAGGGAAGGGGTTAATGAAGACTACACTTAACCTCCCTGATCAAGAAGTTAATCCTATAAGCTACATAAAATTGTCTGGGTGTAGCAAAACTGCAAGACATTTCACGTCATCTGGTTGAAAGGATTCAATAGTCTATATCTGCTATGCATCTGATGTTACACTCTCCCCTCCTCTCCACCTTCCATCGCTCCCTTCATAAGCTTCTCCGGCCAGATTATATATTAATTTTACTTTTTCTCACTGCTATCAGACAATTTTATTCAGCTTACGTTTGGCTTTCCGATCGGGAGGAGTTATTTATACCCCCCATTCACCCCTTCACTGCTACACACACTGTGAAGTTGAATAATATCATATGCTAGTATCAAGGAAATAGGTGATTGAAGGGGCCAAAGCTCCACTCCCTACCACGTTACTATGCATGCACTGTCCTCCACACACACACACACACACACACACACACACACACACACACACACAC
>JAGKTI010016355.1:0-18138 GCA_018397915.1 Birgus latro
AAGTGTAGTGGAGAGAGTGGAATGAAGTGCTTGCTGGAGATATGTAAAAAGGCATGGATGAGTGAAACTGTGCCGCAGGGTGGGAAAAGGATATGATTGTACCCCTGTACAAAAATAAAGGTAAGCAGAGTGAATGCAAGAATTATCGTGGCCTAAGTTTATTGAGTGTGGTACGGAAGGTATATGGAAGAATTATTATAGAGAAAATAAGAGAGATATCTAGTGAGTGATGAACAGGGCGGCTTTAGGAGCGGCAGAGGATGTGTGGATCAAATATTTGTAGTGAGACAGCAGAGAAGGCTTGTGAGAAGGACAGTAAGATGTTTATGGCATTCATGGATCTGGAAAAAGCATAAGACAGAGTGGACAGAGAAAGATTGTGGAAAGTTTTGAAAATGTATGGTATAGATGGTATGCTACTAGGTGCCATCAAGAGTTTTTATGATGGTAGTGAAGCATGTGTAACGATTAATGGGCATATAAGTGAATGGTTCATGATCGGTGTGGGAGTGTGACAAGGTTGTGTGATGTCCCCATGGTTGTTCAATATATATATATATGGACAGGGTGATCCAATCCTACGTTGCCCCATGAGAAGCGTAGGAGCCCGGGGAAAGGCAAGCTGGTCCTGACAATTAAAATGAAAGTGACCAGCCTCACTCATCCTTGAGTGGCATTATGTGAGCACTAAACCCCAACCACCCTGTCAGAAAAATATTCTGAGAGTCACTCCTCTCTAGTGGGAGTTAATCTAATTGAAACAATAGTAAATTTGCATAAGTCTCTTGAGTAAATTAAGGCAATTAAATCCCCTAACTCACCAGCAATCATCTCCTCATATACTAGCTAGTTCCCTAAGATTTGGCCAAATTCATAAGGTCACTTAGCTATATACTGAGTTGAACAACAGATGACGACAGGCGTGAAGTTTCGGTCATTTCCCTGGGCAGCCAGGCGTCCTAGGTGTGTATTTACAAGTGCTAGCTGAACGGTGTCTGCTAATGGAGTGAGTCAACATGGCAAGTTTCTTCCCCCTCATGGGATTGAAGAGTTGCCAATTATTTATTAATTACAAGGCTAAATACAGTTAAATTACTCCGTGAAATATACAAAGTGAATCTAACTTAATTTAATCTTAATTTTAATTAAAGTAAACCAAATATTCCCTTTTATCTATAAAGATATAAATCCACATCTGCTTTTCATTGTGAGGCTTTTCATCCACAGGAAACGTCACACTCACACAGACGCTGTGAGCCCAATGGAAAATTCTTAATTATTTACATATATGTACAATATAGTTGTCTACAAGGGTTAAACTCAGTAGCATTTAACTGATTAAAAATAGGAATTATTAACAGAACGTAATCTCTGGGTTATTAAACCTCTCGAATTATTATGAACATTCTGGAAATTTTCCTCTGCCCTTTAACATCGACAACTACTGCAAAAGTAAGAGCACAACTGCTCTGGGGGAAAATATTTCCCACACCCCCCTTGGATATAAACCTTCATCAGCTCAATCCGATTGGAGTGCCGTAATTACCCACTAAACCACCAGGCACCAAAATTTGGTTATATGGTCACCAACCAGCGAAGTAAATGGTTTCCTGTTGTACAGGAAACCATTAGGCTTGTCATTCAATGTACAGTCACCCACAGGCAGAAAGAGGAAAGAATGAAGGAAAGAAAGACAGGAGAGGGAGTGTAAGTCACATATAGGCAGGAGGAAGAGGACAGAATGAAGGAAAGAGATATAGAAGAGGATGGAAGGGACACAAGTGAGGGCAGACAACCGAGAGCAGCACTATATCGAGTGAGTGGATGGTGAGCACCCCCATCTACCACCACGCCCTCACCTACCACATCACTCACTCAGGTTGATGACCACATGACTGTGCTTGATGTGGGTAGTGGTAGGGGTCTTGGGTGGAGCCATGGTGGTGCTGCAGTATTCCACATGGTCAAATAGAAATGCAGGTGGATGAAAAGGCAACTGATCAGCAGGGCAGAGTGTGGGAGTGTTGCTGAAGCAGCTCAGCCGGTCTGTCTGGCGGCGTGCGGTTTGAATTGTCGAACAATGAAAAAGGGTTTGAATTGTCGAACAACGAAAAAGGGAATAGATTTATAAATGTCAAAACAACGAATTGTCGAATAACGATCGATCGAAAAATGGGAGCTTGGTGTACTACACACTCACAGTACATACAATCATACACCGTACACACAAGTACGAAATTGCAAACTTTGAACATATAGTGTGGTAATGAAGAAGCATAGGCAAGATCAATATGTAATGTTTTTCCAGCAACACCTAATATCTGACTTGGCTCGTATCTCTGATTGGGGTAAAAATAATCTTGTTATTTTTAATGCATCAAAAACTCAGTTCTTACACTTATCAACCCAACAAAATCTTCCTCAGGATTACCCACTAATGTTTAATAATGAACAGATATGTCCTGCATCATCCTTGAACATGCTTGGGGTTTCATTCTCCCGGGATTTGTCTTGGAAAGAACATATTACATCTCTTGTGAAATCTGCTTCCAAAAGATTAGGTGTGCTATGCCGATTCCGAACTTTCTTTACCCCTGCACAGTTGTTGACCTTGTACAAGGGTTTTGTTTGCCCGTATATGGAGTACAACTCTCATGTGTGGGGAGGCTCCCCACATGCAGCTCTTCTCAATAGGGTGAGTCAAAGGCTTTTCGGCTCATTAACTCTCCTCCTCTTACTGATTCCCTTCAACCTTTGTCTCTTCGCCGCACTGTTGCATCTTTATCTCTCTTCTATCGCTACTTCAATGGTCACTGTTCCTCTGAACTGTCTGCTTGCATCCCTCCACCTCTACGATGGGCACGTAGTACCCGTCTAGCAACAATCTCTCATCCCTTTTCTGTCCAACTCTCTAATGCAAGAGTTAACCGTTACTCCCAGTCCTTCATTTATGCAACTGGTCAACTCTGGAACTGTCTTCCTCTGTCTGTATTTCCTACTTCCTATGACCTCCAGTCTTTCAAACGCAGTGTGTCCAGGCATCTCGAATTGAATGGATCTTGAATTTGGCTCTCTTTTGTATTGTTTTTGCTTTTTCTTGGAAGGAACAGTATGCAGGCCTGTGGCCTTTGGTTCCTTCTTCCTTGCATTAAAAAAAAAATAAATAAAGGATTGTTTCACTGTGTAAGCTGAGCTAAAATGAAGTTGCCAAATGTCGTTCATCCCCTCATCTCAAGAGTTACTGTCCTCTTATTGCCTTCATCTACTGCCTTCTTTCTTATTATATGCAGTAAATCACTTCTTTATTTAGATTACAGTGAGAGTGACTAAATACAGTATGACCTCGATATAACGGACTTCAGTACACCGGAATTCGCTTTTATCGGACTCGAAGAGCTACCGGACTAAACTCCTATATATCGGAAAAAGTCCGATAAAGCCAGAAGCAGTCCGGAATGCCTGACCACTTCAGCTATGTTCACCACAATAAGACAAGTAAAAGACATGTTTTTCAGTGCACAGTACAGTATTATAATACCATTTGATTAATGTAAGTGGTAGGTGGTGGCGACCATCATCCACTCACTTGATGTAGTGCTGCCTACTTCTTCCTTACCCTTTATTATTATTTTTCTGTGCCTGCCCTCCTCTCTTCCTGTTTCTCCCATCTTTCCTGTCACTTCTTATTGCTTTTCTTTCCTTTACAGGTGGCTTTACATTGAGTGACAAACCAAATGGTTTCCTGTAAGCCAAGAAACCATTTACAATGCTGGGTGGTAACCATATAACCAAACCATACATGCTCCCTACGTATCAACAAGTGGGTTGGTGGAGGGTTAGTGCCCCTCCCCGTAAAACAAATAACTCAAAGTCAAATGGCCACCCCTTACAGGATTATGGTGTCAGGCAATATATAAATAGATAGATTAATGTAGTGAAGGTATAACACAGTACAATACTGCAATGGTGGTGAAAACCACTGATGCAATCTGGACTAATGTCTGATATATCGGAAAAAGTCCGGATTAGCAGGGGTAAATCCGGATGTCGCTTTTATCGGAATTTCGCGTTTTTCGGAATGGCTTGGGCCCCAATTAGTCCGTTATAGTGAGGTCTTACTGTATTACCACTAAATAAAACATAAACCCACATGACCACCACACTTACACACCACCAGTACACAGTATACCACACTCTCACCTCACTGCTTTCAGCCTTCAATTCTTTTTTTCCCCTCTCCTTTCCCACTCATTCACTTTTTATTATGAACCTTTCATAGGTTTCAGTAAAATTATTAAGTTGCAAAACAGTGTCAAGGTAACAAAGTCCTTTCACAAAGAATTAGGCAAAATAATGAGCAAAATATTCAATAAAAGCCATTTTAATGTTTCTTCCATCCATATCCAATATCCTGATACCGACAGAAATACTGGTATCAGAAAAATCCAAATATCAGTGATATATCAGTTCAGCAAATCCTATCAGTTACAGTACTAAAAGAAAGTTTGATTTGAAAAGGCATATTACTGCTTTTGCATGGTTTCTAGCAATTTTAAACTGACTGAGGGATTCAGATGTTTTTTAATTCAAGTAAAAGTTATATCACTTGATGTAGTGCTGCCTACTTCTTCCTTAGCCTTTATCATTCTTTTTCTGTGCCTGCCCTCCTTTCTTCCTATTTCTCCTATATTTCCTGTCACTTCTTACTGCTTTTCTTTCCTTTACAGGTGGCATTACATTGAGTGACAAGCCAAATGGTTTCCTGTAAGCCAAGAAACCATTTACAACGCTGGGTGGTAACCATATAACCAAACCATACGTGCTCCCTACGTGTCAACAAGTGGGTTGGTGGAGGGTTAGTGCCCCTCCCCGTAAAATAAATAACTCAAAGTCAAATGGCCACCCCTTACGGGATTATGGTGTCTGGCAATAGATAGATAGATAGAAAAGTTATATGCTAAGGACTTATGGGTCACTGCTCTGGCACAACTGTTGTCTAACCATTTTGGGGAGTCTGATCTTTTCCACACCAGCTTGTGTTATATCATTAATGTTAGACTAGGTAGAAATGATGCCAGTGGAGAAGTAAGACTGTCATAGAATATCTGCAAACTAATTTCTAAAACCATCCTAGTCTGCCCTATCAAAGTGCAATCTGATCATACTGACTAGTTCAGAATGGGGAGGTTTTGGACATCTAACTAATGAGGCTTTGATAAGCCTGTGGTCAGAGGACACAAGTGGTGATAGTTCCGCTATCCTGTATTGATCTGGGTTATTTATCAGGAATAGGTCCAAGGGACCGGTGCGATGGTCAGGATTATCTGGTATTCTGGATGGTTGTTTTACTAACTGCATGAGATTAAACAATTCCGCAAACGGCTTGCATTCTACACCAGTATCGTTGGTCCTGACAGAATGCAATAACCATTCTACACTATGGATGCTGAAATCACCCAAAACAATAATTTCTGTGGTATTCCACTTACTAAACATTCCTGTTATTTAACCAATGACCGAGCATACTCACAGCTTCTTACTGCACATAAAACGACTTTGAAACCTTTGTTATTGTAGCAGTTACATTAATGCTTTAATAACACTGATTAGGCTAGAAGAGGGCCAAGCCTATTTAAGGGCTCAGGGGTCACATAAACAATAAACCCACTGTTTCTGTGTTGTGATGTAGGTTAACGTAAGCCCTCCCTGTACTTACCTTGCGAAACCAGATATCACTGCAAGCTGGCTATGCCGAGGTTCTGTGAATGACTGTTTCAGTGCTGTATCTTTAGGCACCTCGACAAGAACTGATGCCTTAATTATTCTGCGAATCTGTTTCCTGTACTCGTGAAAGTTGTATCTGTACTACCAGTACACATTCCAAACACTTCACAGCAAACAATGTCATGTTAAATGAAAAGTTTTCCTACATTAATTGTTATAGTGAAATCTGCGTTATGTGACAGCTTGTTAAATGAGGAAGTATTGTATCTCAAAACTGTGCAAGACAGCTTTTCACACAACTTATGTGGTTGGAAGGTACATTCCTTATACTTTCAAACAACACCAATCCCCAGTTTTGGTTTTAATAATAAGCTTTAGTCTGCCAAACTCTGACTGCATCTTTCTCCCATTTGAATTTTTGGTGCAAAGCTGCCTTCTAATGTTGAATGCCTCATATTGTTTAATGCCCTGTTTTATTTATTACCATAAACCTGACAGCAAAATAATTCAATGGAGAGACGGGATGATAAATCAATTATTCCTCCCACTTGAACTGTGTTTTGATTAGCAAAGTCAAGCATCAAACAGTTTGGCCTGTGAAACAGCACCTCATTACAAGTTACCACGAAGTCACTACAAAAGTTATCAGAGGTGAGATACCATAAAAATCATTAATGCAACACTAGTGTAACTGTGACCTGTTGGATCTGTCTACAAACAGCTTTGAAAACAACTGCATGCAAAGGATTTACTGACTATAAAGATTCTTCTCAACCACTGGTAAACTGGTCAAGGCATACCAAGAAATGCTCCTATTAGCATTCCAACAGAGTGTGCAGTGAAGGTCTGGAAGGCCATGTTGACAGACTCCCCAGTGCCCAGTTCCAACTTAATCAATGGCCCACCACTCACTGACACACACATACCCTGAAAACGAAAACAAAATATTAAATGTATAAAACATGCACTTGCATGAATCTACTGACACATTATACATTACAGTATTGCTGACAGAGAGAGAGAGAGAGAATTACAAGAAAAAGTTAGTACAGTATCTCAATAACCTTGTGGCCCATATCAATGAGATGGGCTTTGAATGTACAGTACTTCGGTGTTGTGATGAGGAGGGGTAGTTACTGAATGAACTGGCTTTGTGACGAGGAGGGATGGATTGAGATGGTCTGAGCATGCTGAGCAGATGGAAGATGCAGAGGGTGAGAGGTGTGAACGTCAAGGGTAGGGTTGTGAGTGCAAACCTCTGGGATGAGGTCATAGAGTATGATCTCAGGGATAAGAGACTGAATAGGGAAGCTGCCACTGATCAAGCAGCATACAGAGCTGCCATTAGGTGACAAAGGCCAAAGCACGCAAGCATGTTGGAGCCGTTATTGACCTAACTAAGACGCAGATACATCAACAGCATAGGGAACCTATAAGACAACCCCACCACAAGGCCAGCTGCTTACCTGCATTCAGCAGGTTTTTTGGACCAGCAACATATTTCTACCTAACACTTCATTTCACTCTCTCCATTACACTTAATCACCTCTGCATATATCTCAACACCTCCTGTCTTCCCATTCTTCAGGCATATCAAAGCATAATAGATGGATGGAAACCTTGAAGACAGATGAACTGACATATTTACTACTATACATATTACAGTTGGGGTATGGCTTAAAGCATAAATGATATGCATGCAATAATGAACTTTCTTGATCTGTTCTTCAGCACAATACTTATAATGTAAAATCTGATGTTTCCCACCAGTGCAAGGAATGCAATGCAGAGGCAGACAGTTCTAATGAACAGCATGAAAGTTGGTAGGAAGCCTGCAGTAACTTGCTGGCGAGATCTTGGAATTTTTCCACCCAGTAGTCCAGCCTCATCAAAGACAATGTCCTCCTCGAAAGGGTCATTATCCTCCGTGTGGTCTGCCATGGCCATCCAGCGTCGAAACTGTCGGTAAATGGTGAAGTCCACCCACAATGCTCACCCTAATAACTGGTGGCCAGCTGAAATATATGGAAGAACAGTTTACTGTGCTATATTTGGGATGTATCCATCACCATACAGATACCAATATCTACTGCCAGAACTGGCAGATCATATCTGTGAAAAATCCATATACAGTGCTCTCTTGCATCTCAAACATTTTAAACGTATAAAATTGAAACTCACAGTGAGGCTAAATGGTAACCAATTCTCATCTCACAGGTAATCCCTTGATCCTCATGTAATCTCTAAAAAAAATTACAGATAAGCATACCTTTCTGGCAGGTATTTTTATCGTTAAGGTGCAACCACAAGCATAAGACTGCAAAAGACTGTATAGCTGCCTGTCTTCATTCATACATCTACCTAGCACCACAATCAGTACAGAATGCATATTTACCCATTCACTGCATCAGTGTTTGTTTACATGTACATCCCGTGTATGGCAGTTTTTAAATAATCAGAAAAAAAATATTATAAAAAAAATAATATTGTCAAAAAATAGAGAAAAAAATCCCGAGTTCAATAGTATAAAACACAATAAAAAAAAAAAACTCTGAAATAGGTCCATAAAGTAATAAATATTCCCTATGAAGTGGTGCCAGGCAAACGTGTTATGGTCGCACTGTGTCAGCAGTGTCAATCTTGTGATCAGATAAGATGTAAATCAGCATCTGAACCATCACTGTCATCATCTGACAACGTATCATTATCATCACTACACTCATCCAGAGATTTCATCCAATATTTGCTTGGGCTACTTAGCGGTGGCCTACTGGAGAAGATTTCGTACTGGTACCTGCGGCATGCTGTAGGCAACTGAGCCGAGTTCTCCTCCTCGTACAAATGCATAATCTATCTATGGCAATATTTTATAGGGTGCCATGAGTTGCTAGCTGATTTATTTCGCACCATTTCTGACAGCGGAATTTTCTAAAGCAGAAAATCATATATGATACAGAAGCAGACAGAGCCTTTTGGACTCATATATCATATGTGATACAGCGGCAGTCAATGGGTTAAAGTAATAACAGCCAGGTGTTAGGGAGATTTATATTACAATATTTATCATGTGAAAATCCTAACCTTAGTACTATGGTTGAGTCGCATAAAATGCGTGTTTGTAAGCCACGGTTTTCTAATCCACGGCAGGTTCCCGCTCAAAACCGAAAGTAGCAGAAACCATGGTTATATGCTTAAAGCGTGGACTTTCGGCACCAAAGCGACACAGTTCTGTTAAGATTTCCATGATGCGTGTCTGTGCCACAAGCTGCGGCCATCAGCCATTCACAGGAAGGCATGACAAGCAATGAGAAGCCAATCATAACCCTTCCCTGGCAGCAAGTGCACACACTACTTCCCTCCATTGTTTATTCCTGCACCACCCGCTATAAGAGTCACCACGAGTGCGGTTTTTGGGACTACCTGGACCCCCCCCCCTTTTTTTTGTTCCCTGACTTGCCCTTCCAGCATGATTTGATGCCAGACCATAACTGGCCTACGACTTTGTTGCAAAAGGGCCAGAAAAAAAAAGATACCACTTAAATCTTGCGCCGCCTTCCGAAGGCGTCTTATCGCCACAAACACTGATCTGAGAAAATGTTTATTAAATTTCTATCTCGGTGACCTTTGAAGGAAGATCATAAGATGCTTCAGGCACTGGTGGGTATGTTGCCATCTAGACAGACCTTTATTGCAGTATCAATAGAAAACAATGTCCCTCTACGGGTGGGCTGGGAGGTGAAGAAAAGAAGCACTCTTATCACTGTTTGTGGTGATAAGATGCCTTTGGAAGGTGGCGCCAGAAATATGACTAGAAAATGGATGTTATTCGTTGCACCAATACTGGAGAGGAAAACGGCAAGAACGCTGCCGCCGCCACTTCAGTTATCTCTGCAGCGGACTTTAAGGGGTTCCTGAAGGAGACTGAGGGGGAAGAAGTATGGCTGAGGCAGTGGTAGCATAAGGAACCTCCACACTTGCCTCATGCTGAGTGGCCCTAGTTTGCCTCTAGCCTCAGAACCCCCAACTCCACCCCTTCCACTTAAGCCCTATCAATGGTGGGAGTCAGGTAAGACCCTTTAATACTGCTTATTTAACCCATCACATCCCGACCGATTTCCCACCTCTGATACCCCTCAGTCCTGAGCATTTTTGGATTTTTTTTTTTTTTTTGGCTAAAACATCCGCTTTTGTTGAGAAACAAAGGAATATGAACAAGAAAGTGGTTACCTGGATCCCTAAATGGTCAGAACAGGTGAGCCCCCCTGGTGCAGGTATCGTATTCTGTCACTGACGAGTCTGGCTCGCATGTTTTCTATGGTAGGTAATTTTGGGAGAAACAACCAATAACACGTCTACATTTATCCATTTTGAACTAATAAACAATAAGAACAACAGTATGAGGGCTTTTAATGAGATATATAGGAAAAATAAACATTGTTCCATTGCGTGAGCATAGCGAGTTTGGTCACTTTCGTCACATTGAGTCGCCAAGTTCCTTGTTTCAGGAAACATATCATTTTATCTACTTGCATATTACTGCTTCAATGACACTTTAGCATTTTTTACTTTATGTAAATGGTTTCAGCTGTTAACATTCCTTACGATGATATTTAGCATAATGATAACGTACCGTATATTTGCATACTCAGCGCACTCCCTATGACTCCTCTTTCAACATACATGACATTTTTTAAAGTTCCATATTAATCTTTCAATGACATTATAACATTTTACACCCAATGTAAATGTTTTCACCTATTTACAATCCTTATGACAATATTTAGCGCATTAATAGTGCATAATCACGTAGCAAGCACACTCGCTACCACATGTGTTTCGACTTAGAATATATTTATGTACTAAAATAATAATTTCAAACTAATATTGTACCCATTTACACTTTATACTAATATTTACATACTCACTGGTCTCATAATTACACTGAACATCAGAATATCGAATCTTTATACACTCGCTAGGAATGTTTTGACTTAGAATATATTTATGCATTAAAATAATAATTTTCTACTAATATCATACCCATTTCCACTTTATACTAATATTTACATATTCACTGGCCTTATAATTACACTGAGCGTCAGAATGTCGCACCTTTATACACTCGCTAGGAATGTTTCGACTTAGAATATGGAATGTTGCCTTAGAATATGGAATGTTGCCTTGAAGGGAAGAGGTTGTGTAGATCCGATATTCATTCTCAGATCTCTAGCAGAATAGTTTCTAGAGAAGGGAAAGAAGTTGTATGCAGCCTTCATGGATTTGGAGAAATGATATGACAGGATGGATAGATAAGGATTATGGAATGTATTAAGAATATATGGAGTAGATGGGAAGTTGTTGAAGGCCGTGAAGAGTATGTATGAGTTTGCTAAGGCTGCAGTGCATGTGGATGGTGAACTGAGTGAATTTTTCTATTTGAAGGCTGGATTGAAACAAGGATGTGTCGTGTCTCCATGGTTGTTCAATCTGTATATGGATGGGGTTATGAAAGAGATACATGGTAGGGCAGTGGATGTTGGAGTGGCCCTAGTGAGAGAGGGCAGTGTTTGGAAACTCCCTGTACTGTTGTTTGCAGATGGTACTGTGTTGTTAAGTGAAGATGAAGGGGAGCTGCAAGGCTTGGTAGATGAGTTTGGGAGTGTGAAAGAAGCGGAAACTAAAGGTGAATGTAAGGAAGAGTAAAGTGAAGGTCTTCGAGAGAAGTGAAGTCAGTGAATGCACAGTGAGATTGGATGGGGAGGATATGGAGAATGTGAGTACGTTTACGTACTTGGGAAGTGTGATGAGTAAGGATGGAAGTTTAGAGGGTGAAGTGCTTCAAAGTGTGCAGCAGGGAAGGAAGGTTGCTAGTTCCTTGAAAGCAGTGATAAGAAACAGGGAAGAGCATGGAAGTGAAAAAGCTACTACATGACAGTACTATGATACCAACTCTAATGTATAGAAGTGAAGCTTGGACCTTGTTGGAGGGACAGAAGTCAAGAGTGAGAGCAGTGGAAATGAGTTATTTGAGAGGAGCATGTGGAGTCACTTGGAGAGACAGACTGACAAATGAGGACGTGAAGGAATGTTGTGGTATGGATGTGGATGTGATAGGAAGCATTAGGAGAAACACAGTAGGGTGGTTTGGCCATGTAGAGAGGATGGAGAGTGAAAGACTGATGAGGAGAGTGTATGTGAATGAGGGGGAGAGGGAAGGGGAGGCCAAGGATGAGATGGAGGGATGGAGTGGAGAGGTATATGAGAAATGGGGGTGTGAGCTGGGAGCAGAGCAGTAAAATGGCAGGGGACAGAGCGACATGGAGGCAATTTGTTTGTGGCCACCCCTTACGGGATGAAGGTGTCTGGCAATAGATGATATGGAACATGCATCTATCTATTGCCAGATGCCTCAATCCCGCACGGGGTGGCCACAAACAAATCAGCTCCATGACACTCTGTCCCCTGCTATTTCACTACCACGCTCCCAACTCACACCCCCCTCTCTCATATACCTCTCCACTCCATCCCTCCATCTCATCCTCGGCCTCCCCCTCCCTCTCGCCCCCTCCACCTCACTCACATACACTCTCCTCGTCAGTCTGTCACTCTCCATCCTCTCCACATGCATGCCCACACATATTGCAATATATAAAAATATCAGAAAAAGAAATATATGAAGAGTTAAGTAAATCAGACAGAGGAAAAGCATACAGTATGGTCTTGACGAAATTTCAGGTTGCGTGCTACATGAATGTGCAGAAGAGTTAAGTAGACCAATATATTTAATATTCATGGAATCCTTAAGTCGAGGTAAACTACCTGGTACCGGGTATTTGGAAGAAAGCAAACATTGTTCCCTTTTTCAAGAAAAGGAATAGACAGAATCCACTCAACTACTGA
This sequence comes from Birgus latro, assembly GCA_018397915.1. Classification (NCBI taxonomy): domain Eukaryota; kingdom Metazoa; phylum Arthropoda; class Malacostraca; order Decapoda; family Coenobitidae; genus Birgus; species Birgus latro. The sequence continues at coordinate 12,625 of JAGKTI010016355.1, forward strand.
CCAGTATCACTGACCAGTGTTGTAAGATACTTGAAAAGCTAAGAAAAGTCTGGGTAAACCATCTAGAAGATCAAAGTATGATAACAGAAAGGTAGTTCGGTTTTAGAAAGGGAATTTTATGTGTTACTAATCTATTAAGCTACTGTGATAGAGTTGCAGGAACATTACAGAGAAGAGAAGGGTGGGTGGACAGTATCTATCTAGATTTCAAGAATGCATTTGACAGAGTGCCACACCAAAGACTTAATGAGAACAGTACTAAAGGGTAATTACTCATCATGGAGGGAAATGACTAGTGGAGTTCCACAGGGCTCAGTACTGGTACCAATTATGTTCTTAGTATATATTAATGACAAACAGTAACACTGGAAATGGAAGCTATCTAAATTTATTTGCTGATGATGCAAAAATACAAAAGAAAATTACTAACACAGATTCTTCCAGGGAGCTACAAGAGGAATCAGATAAGCTTCATGAATGGAGAAATAAATGGCAAATGGAATTTAATGTGGATAAGTGTCATGTAATTAAGTTTGGTAAAAGTGAAAAAAGACTAGATTGGGATTATAAGTTTGAAAGTTCAACCCTACACATATCAGAAAGGGAGAAGGACCAAGGAGTGATTATCAATAATAGACTACCTCCAGCTGACCACAAAAGTGATAAAGTACGTAACTTGTATACACTGCTTGCTAATATGAGAATAGCATTCACATAAATAAACGAAGACTTGCTGAGAAAGATGATAACATCATTCATCAGACCAATCCTGGAGTAGCTATGCATCAAATAGTCTGGAATCCTCATTTCAAGAAACACATAGATAAGATTGAAAAAGTACAAAGGGCAGCTACAAGATGGGTACCAAGCTTAAGGGATCCAAGCTACGAAGAAAGACTAGTAAAACTGAATCTACCAACAACACAGTAAGGAAGAAAAAGAGACATGATTATGCTATATAAATGCATCTCAGGGAATGAGAAAATAGACATAAATGAATATATAGTCCTAACCTATGGGGAACCATCAGCAAGAGGACACTGCAAAAAGCTAAATAAAAAGAGGGGCGATAAAGCTGTACGGAAATTCAGTGTCCCAAATAGGGCAACTGATAAGTGGAGTGCACTACCGAATGAAATAGTGTGTACCATTACTATTCATAAATTTAAGGATACGTATGATAAAAATGGTTTAATACACGGGTGAGTACAAGCTTGACTCAACCCTGTAAAGATACAATTAGGCAAGAACCACAACTCTGCTTCACTTCCTCATTTGTCAGTCTCCATGTAACTCCACTCATGATCTCAAGGAAAGTAATTTTGGTACATATGCAACACAGACAGTTAACTGTCGAATTGTGACAGCAAGAAGTGATTGGAAAAAGAAAAAATATACCTATTTTTGGGTAGTTAGGGAAAATGCCAGGTCCCGTGGCAATGTTTACTGATGTTCTTTCCAACTTGCTGCGTTGTTTACCAACCATTGCTCCGACTAGACTATCTATCTATCTATCTATCTATTGCCAGACGCCTCAATCCCGCACGGGGTGGCCACAAACAAATCGCCTCCATGTCACTCTGTCCCCTGCCATTTCACTACCACGCTCCCAACTGACACCCCCCTCTCTCATATACCTCTCCACTCCATCCCTCCATCTCATCCTCGGCCTCCCCCTCCCTCTCGCCCCCTCCACCTCACTCACATACACTCTCCTCGTCAGTCTTTCACTCCGACTAGACACATCAGTGTATCCCGCGTCAGAGGTATGGGAAACTTAATTATTTAACCAAACCTAACCTAACCAAACGAAGCCCAACCCAACCAAACCTCTCTTACATTCGACCAGCTTTCAATTTGAAAATGCGCATCAGGAATATTAAATATGGCTGGTTGCTGGCAGATGTCAGCGGAATATGTATACAATCTAAATCCACATTTAGATACCAGAAGTAAATTTATAAAAAAGCCCTGTAGCTGTGGTAATCCAAGAATAACAACAAGTAACCGGTGAAAGACTCATTTCAACAGAATATATGGAAAGGCCATGCCCAATTAGTAAAGAATTATATATTATCATATGCAAATCCCGCATTACTGATAATAGATGTTCCACAGTAAATATGCATTCACCGAAAAAAATGAAAATGTAAACCGCCTCACTTTCAAGTTCTTTAATTAACACGTATGTTACTTACAGTCTCTTGATACAGAAAGCTGGGTTTCCTATTACACTTGTTGTATGATTTCGAAGTCCAAAAAAATAACGAGAGTCAGGACATTGAGCTTATTTTGACGTCGTGTGTTCAGCAGTCATCTGCTGTTGATTCGTCAGGCTAAAGGCTGTGGCTTTGACTTCAATATCTGTCAGATGCCTATGAATTAAAGTGGTATAGGGGTGAGATCATAGCAGGAGTTAGGAACTACAATATTTAAAAATCAGACATATGCAAATGAAATGGTAATAACTGCTGACTGTAACATTTTGAGGAACAGTTCAGGCTGGGTTGTTTTTCCGAATCCTTTTTGTTTTCCCCATTAGTGGGTTTCCCCATCAAATTGTTATCTATCACCAGAATTGCTAGCTTGATTGATATATTGACATCTTTATTGTTGTATTGATATACAGAGTCCACATACAAAAAAAAGGAGGTGGTTGATCTTGCCACACACCTTCAACTGTCTATGTACTGTAGCTATCTATAGCCAGACGCCATAATCCCATGAGCGGTGGCAGTTTTTCTTTGCGTTTTTTTTTTTTTACATTGGTTATAAGGAGATGGGCACACCCACAGTGTATATACTAAAAGGGGCAGACCCTCCACCGACCCACTTGTTGACACCTAGGGAACATGTGTGGGTTGGTTATATGGTTACCACCCAGTATTGTAAATGGTTCCTGGCTTTCAGAAAACAATTTGGCTTGAAGAACAAGTGAAATATGCCCACTTAGCTATCTGTCTATTGCCAGACGCCTTAAATTCCGTAAGGGGTGGCCACAAACAAATCACCTCCATGTCACTCTGTCGCCCACCTTTTCACTGCCCGGCTCACATCCCCCATTTCTCATATACCTCTCCACTCCATCCCTCCATTTAATCCTTGGCCTCCCCTTCCCTCTCCCCCTCATTCACATACACTCTCCTCATCAGTCTCTCACTCTCCATATGGCCAAACCACCCTACTGTGTTTCCCCTAATGCTTCCTATCACATCCACGTCCACACCACAACACTCCTTCACTTCCTCATTTGTCAGTCTGTCTCTCCATGTGACTCCACATGCTCCTCTCAAATAACTCATTTCCACTGCTCTCATTCTTGACTTCTATCCCTCCAACAAAGTCCAAGCTTTACTTCCGTATGTTAAAGTTGGTATCACAATACTGCACTGTCATGTAGTTGCCTTTTCACTCCCATGCTCACTTCCCCGTTTCTTATCACTGCTTTCAAGGAACCAGCAACCTTTCTTCCCTGCTGCGCCCTTTCGAGCACTTCACCCTCTAAACTTCCATCGTTACTCATCACACTACCCAAGTACTTAAATGCACTCACATTCTCCATATCCTTCCCATCGAATCTCACTGTACATTCACTGACTACACTTCTCTCGAAGACCATCACTCTTCTCTTCCCTACATTCGCCTTTAGATTCTGTTTCTTACACACTCTCCCATACTCATCTACCAAGCCTTGCAGCTCCCCTTCGTCTTCACTTAACAACACAGTATCATCTGCAAATAACAACACAGGGAGTTTCCAAACACTGCCCTCTCTCACTAGGGCTGCTCCAACATCCACTGCCCTACCTTGTATCTCTTTTATAACCCCATCCATATACAGATTGAACAGCCATGGAGACATGACACATCCTTGTTTGAATCCAACCTTCAAATAGAAAAATTCACTCAGTTCACCATCCACATGCACTGCAGCCTTAGCACCCTCATACATACTCTTCACGGCCTTCAACAACTTCCCATCTACTCCATATATTTTTAATACTTTTCACAACCCTTATCTATCCACCCTGTCATATGTTTTCTCCAAATCCATGAAGACTGTATGCAACTTCTTTCCCATCTCTAGAAACTTTTCCACTGGATAAAGAATGAATATCTGATCTACACAACCTCTTCCCTTCCTAAAACCTTCCTGTTCTTCTCCAACTAATTTCACTGTTATTTCCCTACTTTGTCAATACGTATCCTACCATACACTTTTCCTATTACACTAAGAAGGCAAATGCCCCCATGACTACCACACACTTCCTTTTCCCTTTTTCTTTGTACAGGGGATTAATTATACCTGACTTCCAATCCTCCAGGACTCTACCTTCCTCTTAGGCCAATCTGCACATCTTCCACATCCATTCTATTACTGTCTGTCCCCCATGCTTCAGCACTTCACCACATACACCCCATTTTAAATTTCTTCATTGCTTCCACAACTTCCATCCTGCTGTATTTCTTCCTCTCTTCCCACATCCCTCCTTCTCCCAGCCATTCCCCAGCCACTTATACTTGCATAACTTTCATTCTCTAAGTTCGAAAATTCATTAAAGTGTTCTCTCTATCTGCTCACTTTTTCTCCCTTCTCCACTAGTAATCTACTAAGTGATAATGAAAAAATTAACTGGATTCAAGGGGTAAAGCCCTGCCCAGTCAGGTATCTGGTAAACCTTTCAGGTTCAGTGACAACAGGAATATTCAAGTGCCTTAGGGAATATCCCATCCCAAGAAAGTTGAAAGGTTATGCCACTTCACATCCATGGCTGATTTTGATTTTGTTCTTGCTTTTCTCATTTTTTGTGACTGGTGGTGGTGACCATCATCCACTCATTTGATGTAGTGCTGCCTACTTCTTCCTTCATCTTTATCATTCTTTCTCTGTGTCTGCCGTCCTCTCATCGTATTTCCCTAATCGTTCGTGTCACTTTTTATTACTCCTCTTTCCTTTTCAGTTGGTTTCATCTTGTATGACAAGCCTAACAGTTTCCTGTAAGCCAGAAAACCATTTACAATGCTGGGTGGTAACCAAATACTGGTAACAAACCAACATGGCAAAGGATTAGTGTCCCTCCCCATAAAACAACAAAGACAAACAGCCACTCTTTACGGGATTATGGCACCTGGCTATAGACAGAGGGATAGACAGGAAAGATCGGAGAAATAGGGAAAGAGAAGGAAGGGCAGACAGAAAAAGAATGATAAAGGTGAAGGAAGTAGTATGCAGCACTACATCAAGTGAGTGGATAATGGTCACCACCTCTTTCCTATCTATCAATCTATCTAGTGCTAGATTCCTTAATCCCATAAGGGGTGGCCACAAACAAATCACCTCCATGTTGCCATGTTCCCTGCCATTTCACTGCCCTCGTCCCAGCTCACATCCCCCCCTCTCGTTATTATGTATACCTCTGCAGTCCATCCCTCCATCTCATCCTCGGCCTCCCCTTCCCTCTCCAACCTCCTTCTCACACACACACACACACACACACACACACACACACACAC
>JAGKTI010016356.1:0-18137 GCA_018397915.1 Birgus latro
AAGTGTAGTGGAGAGAGTGGAATGAAGTGCTTGCTGGAGATATGTAAGAAGGCATGGATGAGTGAAACTGTGCCGCAGGGTGGGAAAAGGATATGATTGTACCCCTGTACAAAAATAAAGGTAAGCAGAGTGAATGCAAGAATTATCGTGGCCTAAGTTTATTGAGTGTGGTACGGAAGGTATATGGAAGAATTATTATAGAGAAAATAAGAGAGATATCTAGTGAGTGATGAACAGGGCGGCTTTAGGAGCGGCAGAGGATGTGTGGATCAAATATTTGTAGTGAGACAGCAGAGAAGGCTTGTGAGAAGGACAGTAAGATGTTTATGGCATTCATGGATCTGGAAAAAGCATAAGACAGAGTGGACAGAGAAAGATTGTGGAAAGTTTTGAAAATGTATGGTATAGATGGTATGCTACTAGGTGCCATCAAGAGTTTTTATGATGGTAGTGAAGCATGTGTAACGATTAATGGGCATATAAGTGAATGGTTCATGATCGGTGTGGGAGTGTGACAAGGTTGTGTGATGTCCCCATGGTTGTTCAATATATATATATATGGACAGGGTGATCCAATCCTACGTTGCCCCATGAGAAGCGTAGGAGCCCGGGGAAAGGCAAGCTGGTCCTGACAATTAAAATGAAAGTGACCAGCCTCACTCATCCTTGAGTGGCATTATGTGAGCACTAAACCCCAACCACCCTGTCAGAAAAATATTCTGAGAGTCACTCCTCTCTAGTGGGAGTTAATCTAATTGAAACAATAGTAAATTTGCATAAGTCTCTTGAGTAAATTAAGGCAATTAAATCCCCTAACTCACCAGCAATCATCTCCTCATATACTAGCTAGTTCCCTAAGATTTGGCCAAATTCATAAGGTCACTTAGCTATATACTGAGTTGAACAACAGATGACGACAGGCGTGAAGTTTCGGTCATTTCCCTGGGCAGCCAGGCGTCCTAGGTGTGTATTTACAAGTGCTAGCTGAACGGTGTCTGCTAATGGAGTGAGTCAACATGGCAAGTTTCTTCCCCCTCATGGGATTGAAGAGTTGCCAATTATTTATTAATTACAAGGCTAAATACAGTTAAATTACTCCGTGAAATATACAAAGTGAATCTAACTTAATTTAATCTTAATTTTAATTAAAGTAAACCAAATATTCCCTTTTATCTATAAAGATATAAATCCACATCTGCTTTTCATTGTGAGGCTTTTCATCCACAGGAAACGTCACACTCACACAGACGCTGTGAGCCCAATGGAAAATTCTTAATTATTTACATATATGTACAATATAGTTGTCTACAAGGGTTAAACTCAGTAGCATTTAACTGATTAAAAATAGGAATTATTAACAGAACGTAATCTCTGGGTTATTAAACCTCTCGAATTATTATGAACATTCTGGAAATTTTCCTCTGCCCTTTAACATCGACAACTACTGCAAAAGTAAGAGCACAACTGCTCTGGGGGAAAATATTTCCCACACCCCCCTTGGATATAAACCTTCATCAGCTCAATCCGATTGGAGTGCCGTAATTACCCACTAAACCACCAGGCACCAAAATTTGGTTATATGGTCACCAACCAGCGAAGTAAATGGTTTCCTGTTGTACAGGAAACCATTAGGCTTGTCATTCAATGTACAGTCACCCACAGGCAGAAAGAGGAAAGAATGAAGGAAAGAAAGACAGGAGAGGGAGTGTAAGTCACATATAGGCAGAAGGAAGAGGACAGAATGAAGGAAAGAGATATAGAAGAGGATGGAAGGGACACAAGTGAGGGCAGACAACCGAGAGCAGCACTATATCGAGTGAGTGGATGGTGAGCACCCCCATCTACCACCACGCCCTCACCTACCACATCACTCACTCAGGTTGATGACCACATGACTGTGCTTGATGTGGGTAGTGGTAGGGGTCTTGGGTGGAGCCATGGTGGTGCTGCAGTATTCCACATGGTCAAATAGAAATGCAGGTGGATGAAAAGGCAACTGATCAGCAGGGCAGAGTGTGGGAGTGTTGCTGAAGCAGCTCAGCCGGTCTGTCTGGCGGCGTGCGGTTTGAATTGTCGAACAATGAAAAAGGGTTTGAATTGTCGAACAACGAAAAAGGGAATAGATTTATAAATGTCAAAACAACGAATTGTCGAATAACGATCGATCGAAAAATGGGAGCTTGGTGTACTACACACTCACAGTACATACAATCATACACCGTACACACAAGTACGAAATTGCAAACTTTGAACATATAGTGTGGTAATGAAGAAGCATAGGCAAGATCAATATGTAATGTTTTTCCAGCAACACCTAATATCTGACTTGGCTCGTATCTCTGATTGGGGTAAAAATAATCTTGTTATTTTTAATGCATCAAAAACTCAGTTCTTACACTTATCAACCCAACAAAATCTTCCTCAGGATTACCCACTAATGTTTAATAATGAACAGATATGTCCTGCATCATCCTTGAACATGCTTGGGGTTTCATTCTCCCGGGATTTGTCTTGGAAAGAACATATTACATCTCTTGTGAAATCTGCTTCCAAAAGATTAGGTGTGCTATGCCGATTCCGAACTTTCTTTACCCCTGCACAGTTGTTGACCTTGTACAAGGGTTTTGTTTGCCCGTATATGGAGTACAACTCTCATGTGTGGGGAGGCTCCCCACATGCAGCTCTTCTCAATAGGGTGAGTCAAAGGCTTTTCGGCTCATTAACTCTCCTCCTCTTACTGATTCCCTTCAACCTTTGTCTCTTCGCCGCACTGTTGCATCTTTATCTCTCTTCTATCGCTACTTCAATGGTCACTGTTCCTCTGAACTGTCTGCTTGCATCCCTCCACCTCTACGATGGGCACGTAGTACCCGTCTAGCAACAATCTCTCATCCCTTTTCTGTCCAACTCTCTAATGCAAGAGTTAACCGTTACTCCCAGTCCTTCATTTATGCAACTGGTCAACTCTGGAACTGTCTTCCTCTGTCTGTATTTCCTACTTCCTATGACCTCCAGTCTTTCAAACGCAGTGTGTCCAGGCATCTCGAATTGAATGGATCTTGAATTTGGCTCTCTTTTGTATTGTTTTTGCTTTTTCTTGGAAGGAACAGTATGCAGGCCTGTGGCCTTTGGTTCCTTCTTCCTTGCATTAAAAAAAAAATAAATAAAGGATTGTTTCACTGTGTAAGCTGAGCTAAAATGAAGTTGCCAAATGTCGTTCATCCCCTCATCTCAAGAGTTACTGTCCTCTTATTGCCTTCATCTACTGCCTTCTTTCTTATTATATGCAGTAAATCACTTCTTTATTTAGATTACAGTGAGAGTGACTAAATACAGTATGACCTCGATATAACGGACTTCAGTACACCGGAATTCGCTTTTATCGGACTCGAAGAGCTACCGGACTAAACTCCTATATATCGGAAAAAGTCCGATAAAGCCAGAAGCAGTCCGGAATGCCTGACCACTTCAGCTATGTTCACCACAATAAGACAAGTAAAAGACATGTTTTTCAGTGCACAGTACAGTATTATAATACCATTTGATTAATGTAAGTGGTAGGTGGTGGCGACCATCATCCACTCACTTGATGTAGTGCTGCCTACTTCTTCCTTACCCTTTATTATTATTTTTCTGTGCCTGCCCTCCTCTCTTCCTGTTTCTCCCATCTTTCCTGTCACTTCTTATTGCTTTTCTTTCCTTTACAGGTGGCTTTACATTGAGTGACAAACCAAATGGTTTCCTGTAAGCCAAGAAACCATTTACAATGCTGGGTGGTAACCATATAACCAAACCATACATGCTCCCTACGTATCAACAAGTGGGTTGGTGGAGGGTTAGTGCCCCTCCCCGTAAAACAAATAACTCAAAGTCAAATGGCCACCCCTTACAGGATTATGGTGTCAGGCAATATATAAATAGATAGATTAATGTAGTGAAGGTATAACACAGTACAATACTGCAATGGTGGTGAAAACCACTGATGCAATCTGGACTAATGTCTGATATATCGGAAAAAGTCCGGATTAGCAGGGGTAAATCCGGATGTCGCTTTTATCGGAATTTCGCGTTTTTCGGAATGGCTTGGGCCCCAATTAGTCCGTTATAGTGAGGTCTTACTGTATTACCACTAAATAAAACATAAACCCACATGACCACCACACTTACACACCACCAGTACACAGTATACCACACTCTCACCTCACTGCTTTCAGCCTTCAATTCTTTTTTTCCCCTCTCCTTTCCCACTCATTCACTTTTTATTATGAACCTTTCATAGGTTTCAGTAAAATTATTAAGTTGCAAAACAGTGTCAAGGTAACAAAGTCCTTTCACAAAGAATTAGGCAAAATAATGAGCAAAATATTCAATAAAAGCCATTTTAATGTTTCTTCCATCCATATCCAATATCCTGATACCGACAGAAATACTGGTATCAGAAAAATCCAAATATCAGTGATATATCAGTTCAGCAAATCCTATCAGTTACAGTACTAAAAGAAAGTTTGATTTGAAAAGGCATATTACTGCTTTTGCATGGTTTCTAGCAATTTTAAACTGACTGAGGGATTCAGATGTTTTTTAATTCAAGTAAAAGTTATATCACTTGATGTAGTGCTGCCTACTTCTTCCTTAGCCTTTATCATTCTTTTTCTGTGCCTGCCCTCCTTTCTTCCTATTTCTCCTATATTTCCTGTCACTTCTTACTGCTTTTCTTTCCTTTACAGGTGGCATTACATTGAGTGACAAGCCAAATGGTTTCCTGTAAGCCAAGAAACCATTTACAACGCTGGGTGGTAACCATATAACCAAACCATACGTGCTCCCTACGTGTCAACAAGTGGGTTGGTGGAGGGTTAGTGCCCCTCCCCGTAAAATAAATAACTCAAAGTCAAATGGCCACCCCTTACGGGATTATGGTGTCTGGCAATAGATAGATAGATAGAAAAGTTATATGCTAAGGACTTATGGGTCACTGCTCTGGCACAACTGTTGTCTAACCATTTTGGGGAGTCTGATCTTTTCCACACCAGCTTGTGTTATATCATTAATGTTAGACTAGGTAGAAATGATGCCAGTGGAGAAGTAAGACTGTCATAGAATATCTGCAAACTAATTTCTAAAACCATCCTAGTCTGCCCTATCAAAGTGCAATCTGATCATACTGACTAGTTCAGAATGGGGAGGTTTTGGACATCTAACTAATGAGGCTTTGATAAGCCTGTGGTCAGAGGACACAAGTGGTGATAGTTCCGCTATCCTGTATTGATCTGGGTTATTTATCAGGAATAGGTCCAAGGGACCGGTGCGATGGTCAGGATTATCTGGTATTCTGGATGGTTGTTTTACTAACTGCATGAGATTAAACAATTCCGCAAACGGCTTGCATTCTACACCAGTATCGTTGGTCCTGACAGAATGCAATAACCATTCTACACTATGGATGCTGAAATCACCCAAAACAATAATTTCTGTGGTATTCCACTTACTAAACATTCCTGTTATTTAACCAATGACCGAGCATACTCACAGCTTCTTACTGCACATAAAACGACTTTGAAACCTTTGTTATTGTAGCAGTTACATTAATGCTTTAATAACACTGATTAGGCTAGAAGAGGGCCAAGCCTATTTAAGGGCTCAGGGGTCACATAAACAATAAACCCACTGTTTCTGTGTTGTGATGTAGGTTAACGTAAGCCCTCCCTGTACTTACCTTGCGAAACCAGATATCACTGCAAGCTGGCTATGCCGAGGTTCTGTGAATGACTGTTTCAGTGCTGTATCTTTAGGCACCTCGACAAGAACTGATGCCTTAATTATTCTGCGAATCTGTTTCCTGTACTCGTGAAAGTTGTATCTGTACTACCAGTACACATTCCAAACACTTCACAGCAAACAATGTCATGTTAAATGAAAAGTTTTCCTACATTAATTGTTATAGTGAAATCTGCGTTATGTGACAGCTTGTTAAATGAGGAAGTATTGTATCTCAAAACTGTGCAAGACAGCTTTTCACACAACTTATGTGGTTGGAAGGTACATTCCTTATACTTTCAAACAACACCAATCCCCAGTTTTGGTTTTAATAATAAGCTTTAGTCTGCCAAACTCTGACTGCATCTTTCTCCCATTTGAATTTTTGGTGCAAAGCTGCCTTCTAATGTTGAATGCCTCATATTGTTTAATGCCCTGTTTTATTTATTACCATAAACCTGACAGCAAAATAATTCAATGGAGAGACGGGATGATAAATCAATTATTCCTCCCACTTGAACTGTGTTTTGATTAGCAAAGTCAAGCATCAAACAGTTTGGCCTGTGAAACAGCACCTCATTACAAGTTACCACGAAGTCACTACAAAAGTTATCAGAGGTGAGATACCATAAAAATCATTAATGCAACACTAGTGTAACTGTGACCTGTTGGATCTGTCTACAAACAGCTTTGAAAACAACTGCATGCAAAGGATTTACTGACTATAAAGATTCTTCTCAACCACTGGTAAACTGGTCAAGGCATACCAAGAAATGCTCCTATTAGCATTCCAACAGAGTGTGCAGTGAAGGTCTGGAAGGCCATGTTGACAGACTCCCCAGTGCCCAGTTCCAACTTAATCAATGGCCCACCACTCACTGACACACACATACCCTGAAAACGAAAACAAAATATTAAATGTATAAAACATGCACTTGCATGAATCTACTGACACATTATACATTACAGTATTGCTGACAGAGAGAGAGAGAGAGAATTACAAGAAAAAGTTAGTACAGTATCTCAATAACCTTGTGGCCCATATCAATGAGATGGGCTTTGAATGTACAGTACTTCGGTGTTGTGATGAGGAGGGGTAGTTACTGAATGAACTGGCTTTGTGACGAGGAGGGATGGATTGAGATGGTCTGAGCATGCTGAGCAGATGGAAGATGCAGAGGGTGAGAGGTGTGAACGTCAAGGGTAGGGTTGTGAGTGCAAACCTCTGGGATGAGGTCATAGAGTATGATCTCAGGGATAAGAGACTGAATAGGGAAGCTGCCACTGATCAAGCAGCATACAGAGCTGCCATTAGGTGACAAAGGCCAAAGCACGCAAGCATGTTGGAGCCGTTATTGACCTAACTAAGACGCAGATACATCAACAGCATAGGGAACCTATAAGACAACCCCACCACAAGGCCAGCTGCTTACCTGCATTCAGCAGGTTTTTTGGACCAGCAACATATTTCTACCTAACACTTCATTTCACTCTCTCCATTACACTTAATCACCTCTGCATATATCTCAACACCTCCTGTCTTCCCATTCTTCAGGCATATCAAAGCATAATAGATGGATGGAAACCTTGAAGACAGATGAACTGACATATTTACTACTATACATATTACAGTTGGGGTATGGCTTAAAGCATAAATGATATGCATGCAATAATGAACTTTCTTGATCTGTTCTTCAGCACAATACTTATAATGTAAAATCTGATGTTTCCCACCAGTGCAAGGAATGCAATGCAGAGGCAGACAGTTCTAATGAACAGCATGAAAGTTGGTAGGAAGCCTGCAGTAACTTGCTGGCGAGATCTTGGAATTTTTCCACCCAGTAGTCCAGCCTCATCAAAGACAATGTCCTCCTCGAAAGGGTCATTATCCTCCGTGTGGTCTGCCATGGCCATCCAGCGTCGAAACTGTCGGTAAATGGTGAAGTCCACCCACAATGCTCACCCTAATAACTGGTGGCCAGCTGAAATATATGGAAGAACAGTTTACTGTGCTATATTTGGGATGTATCCATCACCATACAGATACCAATATCTACTGCCAGAACTGGCAGATCATATCTGTGAAAAATCCATATACAGTGCTCTCTTGCATCTCAAACATTTTAAACGTATAAAATTGAAACTCACAGTGAGGCTAAATGGTAACCAATTCTCATCTCACAGGTAATCCCTTGATCCTCATGTAATCTCTAAAAAAAATTACAGATAAGCATACCTTTCTGGCAAGTATTTTTATCGTTAAGGTGCAACCACAAGCATAAGACTGCAAAAGACTGTATAGCTGCCTGTCTTCATTCATACATCTACCTAGCACCACAATCAGTACAGAATGCATATTTACCCATTCACTGCATCAGTGTTTGTTTACATGTACATCCCGTGTATGGCAGTTTTTAAATAATCAGAAAAAAAATATTATAAAAAAAATAATATTGTCAAAAAATAGAGAAAAAAATCCCGAGTTCAATAGTATAAAACACAATAAAAAAAAAAAACTCTGAAATAGGTCCATAAAGTAATAAATATTCCCTATGAAGTGGTGCCAGGCAAACGTGTTATGGTCGCACTGTGTCAGCAGTGTCAATCTTGTGATCAGATAAGATGTAAATCAGCATCTGAACCATCACTGTCATCATCTGACAACGTATCATTATCATCACTACACTCATCCAGAGATTTCATCCAATATTTGCTTGGGCTACTTAGCGGTGGCCTACTGGAGAAGATTTCGTACTGGTACCTGCGGCATGCTGTAGGCAACTGAGCCGAGTTCTCCTCCTCGTACAAATGCATAATCTATCTATGGCAATATTTTATAGGGTGCCATGAGTTGCTAGCTGATTTATTTCGCACCATTTCTGACAGCGGAATTTTCTAAAGCAGAAAATCATATATGATACAGAAGCAGACAGAGCCTTTTGGACTCATATATCATATGTGATACAGCGGCAGTCAATGGGTTAAAGTAATAACAGCCAGGTGTTAGGGAGATTTATATTACAATATTTATCATGTGAAAATCCTAACCTTAGTACTATGGTTGAGTCGCATAAAATGCGTGTTTGTAAGCCACGGTTTTCTAATCCACGGCAGGTTCCCGCTCAAAACCGAAAGTAGCAGAAACCATGGTTATATGCTTAAAGCGTGGACTTTCGGCACCAAAGCGACACAGTTCTGTTAAGATTTCCATGATGCGTGTCTGTGCCACAAGCTGCGGCCATCAGCCATTCACAGGAAGGCATGACAAGCAATGAGAAGCCAATCATAACCCTTCCCTGGCAGCAAGTGCACACACTACTTCCCTCCATTGTTTATTCCTGCACCACCCGCTATAAGAGTCACCACGAGTGCGGTTTTTGGGACTACCTGGACCCCCCCCCTTTTTTTTGTTCCCTGACTTGCCCTTCCAGCATGATTTGATGCCAGACCATAACTGGCCTACGACTTTGTTGCAAAAGGGCCAGAAAAAAAAAGATACCACTTAAATCTTGCGCCGCCTTCCGAAGGCGTCTTATCGCCACAAACACTGATCTGAGAAAATGTTTATTAAATTTCTATCTCGGTGACCTTTGAAGGAAGATCATAAGATGCTTCAGGCACTGGTGGGTATGTTGCCATCTAGACAGACCTTTATTGCAGTATCAATAGAAAACAATGTCCCTCTACGGGTGGGCTGGGAGGTGAAGAAAAGAAGCACTCTTATCACTGTTTGTGGTGATAAGATGCCTTTGGAAGGTGGCGCCAGAAATATGACTAGAAAATGGATGTTATTCGTTGCACCAATACTGGAGAGGAAAACGGCAAGAACGCTGCCGCCGCCACTTCAGTTATCTCTGCAGCGGACTTTAAGGGGTTCCTGAAGGAGACTGAGGGGGAAGAAGTATGGCTGAGGCAGTGGTAGCATAAGGAACCTCCACACTTGCCTCATGCTGAGTGGCCCTAGTTTGCCTCTAGCCTCAGAACCCCCAACTCCACCCCTTCCACTTAAGCCCTATCAATGGTGGGAGTCAGGTAAGACCCTTTAATACTGCTTATTTAACCCATCACATCCCGACCGATTTCCCACCTCTGATACCCCTCAGTCCTGAGCATTTTTGGATTTTTTTTTTTTTTTTGGCTAAAACATCCGCTTTTGTTGAGAAACAAAGGAATATGAACAAGAAAGTGGTTACCTGGATCCCTAAATGGTCAGAACAGGTGAGCCCCCCTGGTGCAGGTATCGTATTCTGTCACTGACGAGTCTGGCTCGCATGTTTTCTATGGTAGGTAATTTTGGGAGAAACAACCAATAACACGTCTACATTTATCCATTTTGAACTAATAAACAATAAGAACAACAGTATGAGGGCTTTTAATGAGATATATAGGAAAAATAAACATTGTTCCATTGCGTGAGCATAGCGAGTTTGGTCACTTTCGTCACATTGAGTCGCCAAGTTCCTTGTTTCAGGAAACATATCATTTTATCTACTTGCATATTACTGCTTCAATGACACTTTAGCATTTTTTACTTTATGTAAATGGTTTCAGCTGTTAACATTCCTTACGATGATATTTAGCATAATGATAACGTACCGTATATTTGCATACTCAGCGCACTCCCTATGACTCCTCTTTCAACATACATGACATTTTTTAAAGTTCCATATTAATCTTTCAATGACATTATAACATTTTACACCCAATGTAAATGTTTTCACCTATTTACAATCCTTATGACAATATTTAGCGCATTAATAGTGCATAATCACGTAGCAAGCACACTCGCTACCACATGTGTTTCGACTTAGAATATATTTATGTACTAAAATAATAATTTCAAACTAATATTGTACCCATTTACACTTTATACTAATATTTACATATTCACTGGTCTCATAATTACACTGAACATCAGAATATCGAATCTTTATACACTCGCTAGGAATGTTTTGACTTAGAATATATTTATGCATTAAAATAATAATTTTCTACTAATATCATACCCATTTCCACTTTATACTAATATTTACATATTCACTGGCCTTATAATTACACTGAGCGTCAGAATGTCGCACCTTTATACACTCGCTAGGAATGTTTCGACTTAGAATATGGAATGTTGCCTTAGAATATGGAATGTTGCCTTGAAGGGAAGAGGTTGTGTAGATCCGATATTCATTCTCAGATCTCTAGCAGAATAGTTTCTAGAGAAGGGAAAGAAGTTGTATGCAGCCTTCATGGATTTGGAGAAATGATATGACAGGATGGATAGATAAGGATTATGGAATGTATTAAGAATATATGGAGTAGATGGGAAGTTGTTGAAGGCCGTGAAGAGTATGTATGAGTTTGCTAAGGCTGCAGTGCATGTGGATGGTGAACTGAGTGAATTTTTCTATTTGAAGGCTGGATTGAAACAAGGATGTGTCGTGTCTCCATGGTTGTTCAATCTGTATATGGATGGGGTTATGAAAGAGATACATGGTAGGGCAGTGGATGTTGGAGTGGCCCTAGTGAGAGAGGGCAGTGTTTGGAAACTCCCTGTACTGTTGTTTGCAGATGGTACTGTGTTGTTAAGTGAAGATGAAGGGGAGCTGCAAGGCTTGGTAGATGAGTTTGGGAGTGTGAAAGAAGCGGAAACTAAAGGTGAATGTAAGGAAGAGTAAAGTGAAGGTCTTCGAGAGAAGTGAAGTCAGTGAATGCACAGTGAGATTGGATGGGGAGGATATGGAGAATGTGAGTACGTTTACGTACTTGGGAAGTGTGATGAGTAAGGATGGAAGTTTAGAGGGTGAAGTGCTTCAAAGTGTGCAGCAGGGAAGGAAGGTTGCTAGTTCCTTGAAAGCAGTGATAAGAAACAGGGAAGAGCATGGAAGTGAAAAAGCTACTACATGACAGTACTGTGATACCAACTCTAATGTATAGAAGTGAAGCTTGGACCTTGTTGGAGGGACAGAAGTCAAGAGTGAGAGCAGTGGAAATGAGTTATTTGAGAGGAGCATGTGGAGTCACTTGGAGAGACAGACTGACAAATGAGGACGTGAAGGAATGTTGTGGTATGGATGTGGATGTGATAGGAAGCATTAGGAGAAACACAGTAGGGTGGTTTGGCCATGTAGAGAGGATGGAGAGTGAAAGACTGATGAGGAGAGTGTATGTGAATGAGGGGGAGAGGGAAGGGGAGGCCAAGGATGAGATGGAGGGATGGAGTGGAGAGGTATATGAGAAATGGGGGTGTGAGCTGGGAGCAGAGCAGTAAAATGGCAGGGGACAGAGCGACATGGAGGCAATTTGTTTGTGGCCACCCCTTACGGGATGAAGGTGTCTGGCAATAGATGATATGGAACATGCATCTATCTATTGCCAGATGCCTCAATCCCGCACGGGGTGGCCACAAACAAATCAGCTCCATGACACTCTGTCCCCTGCTATTTCACTACCACGCTCCCAACTCACACCCCCCTCTCTCATATACCTCTCCACTCCATCCCTCCATCTCATCCTCGGCCTCCCCCTCCCTCTCGCCCCCTCCACCTCACTCACATACACTCTCCTCGTCAGTCTGTCACTCTCCATCCTCTCCACATGCATGCCCACACATATTGCAATATATAAAAATATCAGAAAAAGAAATATATGAAGAGTTAAGTAAATCAGACAGAGGAAAAGCATACAGTATGGTCTTGACGAAATTTCAGGTTGCGTGCTACATGAATGTGCAGAAGAGTTAAGTAGACCAATATATTTAATATTCATGGAATCCTTAAGTCGAGGTAAACTACCTGGTACCGGGTATTTGGAAGAAAGCAAACATTGTTCCCTTTTTCAAGAAAAGGAATAGACAGAATCCACTCAACTACTGACCAGTATCACTGACCAGTGTTGTAAGATACTTGAAAAGCTAAGAAAAGTCTGGGTAAACCATCTAGAAGATCAAAGTATGATAACAGAAAGGTAGTTCGGTTTTAGAAAGGGAATTTTATGTGTTACTAATCTATTAAGCTACTGTGATAGAGTTGCAGGAACATTACAGAGAAGAGAAGGGTGGGTGGACAGTATCTATCTAGATTTCAAGAATGCATTTGACAGAGTGCCACACCAAAGACTTAATGAGAACAGTACTAAAGGGTAATTACTCATCATGGAGGGAAATGACTAGTGGAGTTCCACAGGGCTCAGTACTGGTACCAATTATGTTCTTAGTATATATTAATGACAAACAGTAACACTGGAAATGGAAGCTATCTAAATTTATTTGCTGATGATGCAAAAATACAAAAGAAAATTACTAACACAGATTCTTCCAGGGAGCTACAAGAGGAATCAGATAAGCTTCATGAATGGAGAAATAAATGGCAAATGGAATTTAATGTGGATAAGTGTCATGTAATTAAGTTTGGTAAAAGTGAAAAAAGACTAGATTGGGATTATAAGTTTGAAAGTTCAACCCTACACATATCAGAAAGGGAGAAGGACCAAGGAGTGATTATCAATAATAGACTACCTCCAGCTGACCACAAAAGTGATAAAGTACGTAACTTGTATACACTGCTTGCTAATATGAGAATAGCATTCACATAAATAAACGAAGACTTGCTGAGAAAGATGATAACATCATTCATCAGACCAATCCTGGAGTAGCTATGCATCAAATAGTCTGGAATCCTCATTTCAAGAAACACATAGATAAGATTGAAAAAGTACAAAGGGCAGCTACAAGATGGGTACCAAGCTTAAGGGATCCAAGCTACGAAGAAAGACTAGTAAAACTGAATCTACCAACAACACAGTAAGGAAGAAAAAGAGACATGATTATGCTATATAAATGCATCTCAGGGAATGAGAAAATAGACATAAATGAATATATAGTCCTAACCTATGGGGAACCATCAGCAAGAGGACACTGCAAAAAGCTAAATAAAAAGAGGGGCGATAAAGCTGTACGGAAATTCAGTGTCCCAAATAGGGCAACTGATAAGTGGAGTGCACTACCGAATGAAATAGTGTGTACCATTACTATTCATAAATTTAAGGATACGTATGATAAAAATGGTTTAATACACGGGTGAGTACAAGCTTGACTCAACCCTGTAAAGATACAATTAGGCAAGAACCACAACTCTGCTTCACTTCCTCATTTGTCAGTCTCCATGTAACTCCACTCATGATCTCAAGGAAAGTAATTTTGGTACATATGCAACACAGACAGTTAACTGTCGAATTGTGACAGCAAGAAGTGATTGGAAAAAGAAAAAATATACCTATTTTTGGGTAGTTAGGGAAAATGCCAGGTCCCGTGGCAATGTTTACTGATGTTCTTTCCAACTTGCTGCGTTGTTTACCAACCATTGCTCCGACTAGACTATCTATCTATCTATCTATCTATTGCCAGACGCCTCAATCCCGCACGGGGTGGCCACAAACAAATCGCCTCCATGTCACTCTGTCCCCTGCCATTTCACTACCACGCTCCCAACTGACACCCCCCTCTCTCATATACCTCTCCACTCCATCCCTCCATCTCATCCTCGGCCTCCCCCTCCCTCTCGCCCCCTCCACCTCACTCACATACACTCTCCTCGTCAGTCTTTCACTCCGACTAGACACATCAGTGTATCCCGCGTCAGAGGTATGGGAAACTTAATTTTTTAACCAAACCTAACCTAACCAAACGAAGCCCAACCCAACCAAACCTCTCTTACATTCGACCAGCTTTCAATTTGAAAATGCGCATCAGGAATATTAAATATGGCTGGTTGCTGGCAGATGTCAGCGGAATATGTATACAATCTAAATCCACATTTAGATACCAGAAGTAAATTTATAAAAAAGCCCTGTAGCTGTGGTAATCCAAGAATAACAACAAGTAACCGGTGAAAGACTCATTTCAACAGAATATATGGAAAGGCCATGCCCAATTAGTAAAGAATTATATATTATCATATGCAAATCCCGCATTACTGATAATAGATGTTCCACAGTAAATATGCATTCACCGAAAAAAATGAAAATGTAAACCGCCTCACTTTCAAGTTCTTTAATTAACACGTATGTTACTTACAGTCTCTTGATACAGAAAGCTGGGTTTCCTATTACACTTGTTGTATGATTTCGAAGTCCAAAAAAATAACGAGAGTCAGGACATTGAGCTTATTTTGACGTCGTGTGTTCAGCAGTCATCTGCTGTTGATTCGTCAGGCTAAAGGCTGTGGCTTTGACTTCAATATCTGTCAGATGCCTATGAATTAAAGTGGTATAGGGGTGAGATCATAGCAGGAGTTAGGAACTACAATATTTAAAAATCAGACATATGCAAATGAAATGGTAATAACTGCTGACTGTAACATTTTGAGGAACAGTTCAGGCTGGGTTGTTTTTCCGAATCCTTTTTGTTTTCCCCATTAGTGGGTTTCCCCATCAAATTGTTATCTATCACCAGAATTGCTAGCTTGATTGATATATTGACATCTTTATTGTTGTATTGATATACAGAGTCCACATACAAAAAAAAGGAGGTGGTTGATCTTGCCACACACCTTCAACTGTCTATGTACTGTAGCTATCTATAGCCAGACGCCATAATCCCATGAGCGGTGGCAGTTTTTCTTTGCGTTTTTTTTTTTTTACATTGGTTATAAGGAGATGGGCACACCCACAGTGTATATACTAAAAGGGGCAGACCCTCCACCGACCCACTTGTTGACACCTAGGGAACATGTGTGGGTTGGTTATATGGTTACCACCCAGTATTGTAAATGGTTCCTGGCTTTCAGAAAACAATTTGGCTTGAAGAACAAGTGAAATATGCCCACTTAGCTATCTGTCTATTGCCAGACGCCTTAAATTCCGTAAGGGGTGGCCACAAACAAATCACCTCCATGTCACTCTGTCGCCCACCTTTTCACTGCCCGGCTCACATCCCCCATTTCTCATATACCTCTCCACTCCATCCCTCCATTTAATCCTTGGCCTCCCCTTCCCTCTCCCCCTCATTCACATACACTCTCCTCATCAGTCTCTCACTCTCCATATGGCCAAACCACCCTACTGTGTTTCCCCTAATGCTTCCTATCACATCCACGTCCACACCACAACACTCCTTCACTTCCTCATTTGTCAGTCTGTCTCTCCATGTGACTCCACATGCTCCTCTCAAATAACTCATTTCCACTGCTCTCATTCTTGACTTCTATCCCTCCAACAAAGTCCAAGCTTTACTTCCGTATGTTAAAGTTGGTATCACAATACTGCACTGTCATGTAGTTGCCTTTTCACTCCCATGCTCACTTCCCCGTTTCTTATCACTGCTTTCAAGGAACCAGCAACCTTTCTTCCCTGCTGCGCCCTTTCGAGCACTTCACCCTCTAAACTTCCATCGTTACTCATCACACTACCCAAGTACTTAAATGCACTCACATTCTCCATATCCTTCCCATCGAATCTCACTGTACATTCACTGACTACACTTCTCTCGAAGACCATCACTCTTCTCTTCCCTACATTCGCCTTTAGATTCTGTTTCTTACACACTCTCCCATACTCATCTACCAAGCCTTGCAGCTCCCCTTCGTCTTCACTTAACAACACAGTATCATCTGCAAATAACAACACAGGGAGTTTCCAAACACTGCCCTCTCTCACTAGGGCTGCTCCAACATCCACTGCCCTACCTTGTATCTCTTTTATAACCCCATCCATATACAGATTGAACAGCCATGGAGACATGACACATTCTTGTTTGAATCCAACCTTCAAATAGAAAAATTCACTCAGTTCACCATCCACATGCACTGCAGCCTTAGCACCCTCATACATACTCTTCACGGCCTTCAACAACTTCCCATCTACTCCATATATTTTTAATACTTTTCACAACCCTTATCTATCCACCCTGTCATATGTTTTCTCCAAATCCATGAAGACTGTATGCAACTTCTTTCCCATCTCTAGAAACTTTTCCACTGGATAAAGAATGAATATCTGATCTACACAACCTCTTCCCTTCCTAAAACCTTCCTGTTCTTCTCCAACTAATTTCACTGTTATTTCCCTACTTTGTCAATACGTATCCTACCATACACTTTTCCTATTACACTAAGAAGGCAAATGCCCCCATGACTACCACACACTTCCTTTTCCCTTTTTCTTTGTACAGGGGATTAATTATACCTGACTTCCAATCCTCCAGGACTCTACCTTCCTCTTAGGCCAATCTGCACATCTTCCACATCCATTCTATTACTGTCTGTCCCCCATGCTTCAGCACTTCACCACATACACCCCATTTTAAATTTCTTCATTGCTTCCACAACTTCCATCCTGCTGTATTTCTTCCTCTCTTCCCACATCCCTCCTTCTCCCAGCCATTCCCCAGCCACTTATACTTGCATAACTTTCATTCTCTAAGTTCGAAAATTCATTAAAGTGTTCTCTCTATCTGCTCACTTTTTCTCCCTTCTCCACTAGTAATCTACTAAGTGATAATGAAAAAATTAACTGGATTCAAGGGGTAAAGCCCTGCCCAGTCAGGTATCTGGTAAACCTTTCAGGTTCAGTGACAACAGGAATATTCAAGTGCCTTAGGGAATATCCCATCCCAAGAAAGTTGAAAGGTTATGCCACTTCACATCCATGGCTGATTTTGATTTTGTTCTTGCTTTTCTCATTTTTTGTGACTGGTGGTGGTGACCATCATCCACTCATTTGATGTAGTGCTGCCTACTTCTTCCTTCATCTTTATCATTCTTTCTCTGTGTCTGCCGTCCTCTCATCGTATTTCCCTAATCGTTCGTGTCACTTTTTATTACTCCTCTTTCCTTTTCAGTTGGTTTCATCTTGTATGACAAGCCTAACAGTTTCCTGTAAGCCAGAAAACCATTTACAATGCTGGGTGGTAACCAAATACTGGTAACAAACCAACATGGCAAAGGATTAGTGTCCCTCCCCATAAAACAACAAAGACAAACAGCCACTCTTTACGGGATTATGGCACCTGGCTATAGACAGAGGGATAGACAGGAAAGATCGGAGAAATAGGGAAAGAGAAGGAAGGGCAGACAGAAAAAGAATGATAAAGGTGAAGGAAGTAGTATGCAGCACTACATCAAGTGAGTGGATAATGGTCACCACCTCTTTCCTATCTATCAATCTATCTAGTGCTAGATTCCTTAATCCCATAAGGGGTGGCCACAAACAAATCACCTCCATGTTGCCATGTTCCCTGCCATTTCACTGCCCTCGTCCCAGCTCACATCCCCCCCTCTCGTTATTATGTATACCTCTGCAGTCCATCCCTCCATCTCATCCTCGGCCTCCCCTTCCCTCTCCAACCTCCTTCTCACACACACACACACACACACACACACACACACACACAC
>JAGKTI010016358.1:0-19508 GCA_018397915.1 Birgus latro
AGGAAGCACTATCTCTCAATAAAGGAAGCACTATCTCTCAATAAAGGCAGAAGTATCTCAATAAAAGAAGCAGTCTCTCAATAAAGCAGTCACTCTTAATAAAGGAAGCACTGTCTCTCAATAAAGGCCTGTCTGCAGGTTTAACAAATTATCCTGTACCATCCTAGTCAGTTTTTAGTCCACTGGTTGGGTTTGGAGGAGTCATCGTATATTCAGTAAAGTCAAGCATTATTTCTTCTCAATACAGTGTGCAAAAGAATATGCTAGTAATGAGTCTACTGGCTGGATTTTGTTGGAAGAGTCAAGAGTTATTTAGTAAAATCAAGCATTATTTCCCCTCAATACCATGTTAAAGGAATATGTTAGTTAAAAGAACAACTAAGGATGTAGGGAATATTAATATCACTGGTTTAGTTTCATGGAATTTACACCGACCTACTACTGATAAAGCATTGTATAAATATAGAAAGTGCTTTTTAATCTCACAGGTCTAGCTTCATGGACTTTAGCATAACTACTATTGACAAAGTGTTGGGGAGATATACAAAGATTGGTAAGTGTTTTTTGATATCACTGGTCTTGCTTCATGGAATTTAAACATACCTACTAGTGATAAAGTGTTGGGTGGATATATGAAGAACAGTAAGTGCTTTTTAATATCACTGGTCTAGCTGCAAGGAAATTAAACAAACTGAGAGAGTGTTGGGCAAATATATGAAGACTGGTAAGTGTTTTAAAAATGTAAGATTTGTGTCATATGCAGTGTGAATAATGAAACAGTATTATGACATGAAAGACACAAAAATAAATAAATAAATAAACTAGAGTGCTTGTTCTAACCTGACAAAGATCCCTTACTCCTTTCAGCTAAACTGATTGACAGGTTAAGTCAGACTGAAGGGTTGATTTGATATGTAACCAAGGAGATTATTCCTACCTTATCACCACAATTTTGTGTTCAAATTGTGAGAATGGTTCCGTCAGGTGAAAACACATTAGTCAATAATGAAAATGTAGATGAAGACAGAGGGGCAAACACAAGGTAAGACTATTATGCAACATCATCTGCAACTCTGCAATGGACAGTAAATTCAAGAAGCAAGATAAAGCACCCCAGCACAAAAACCCACCATGCAAACGAAGTACAGGTATATGCTTGTTAGCAGACATAATTTTTACACAGTATATGGGTTAAGTACTGTAGGGTGATATGCTTCAAACCACAAGCAAAAAATGTATCAAGTAGAGTAATGCACTTTAACCACATGCAAAACTTATTACATGCAGTACTTAATGTAAACCTACACATGCATTCAGTTTAACCTTGTATGGTAATAGTCATGGATTCATTTAAATTACAAATGATACAGCAAAACAATGCTCTCAGCTGCCTCAGGTATTTTGGGTATACTGTATATGGTACACAGGGATTCTTTCCCTTAATTTTTTGTGCACTTCAACAAAACGGAAAGAAAAGAACTACGGTATACTGTATGGGGAGGGAGAGGGAAATATTTTTTTCCCCTTCACCAACTGCCTTTTGAATCATAGCAATTTTTATCGAACATTCTCAACATTGCTGATATACACATTATTTCTCTTTTCTTTCTCTCTTTTTTTTTTTTAAATTTAAATAAGTGCACATGCACACACTGGCCACGCACTGACTTTCTTGGTGATAGTAATGAATTTTATTTTGAAATACAATATACATGCTCTTTTGTACTGTACTTAAAACATAAGTTTTACAGGTACTTCTACTATATGTACTTCTAAATGAAAGTAATTTACAGTTGATAATGGCCACTTTTGAATTTAGGAAACATCAGGCAAAGGACAGGTTGAAACGGAAGAGAATCATTTGTGGCCACCCCCTTAGTGATTGGGGCATACAGGCATGAGACGATATTAAGAGTTCTAAAGGAGAAGGAAGTTTAAATTTAGCTCAGCTGATAACTGCACTGCACAGAGACTGCATACAGTGGTAGTGCAGGCAAGGACTTGTTGCTTCTATAACCAGCTCATTAACAAAGACAGCAATTAATGTGTCACAGATGAAGTTAAATAAGTAACTCCTCTGACAGTTATAGTTGTAGGTAGGTAGTTTACTGTGGCTCTCCAGCATTTAAAAGGGATGTGAGCCAGACCAGCCATGCACAACTAACATTGCACTCAGCATCACACATCTCTGTCTCTGCTTCTTATTTAGTACAGTAAGTGCTTTGCTACTGTGTCAGTCCACCACCTTTCAAATTCATATTCAGTGTATCATTGAAAAGGAAAATAAATCATGGTAATCTTTAAAGAACTATGTAAACTGAACTGACCAAAAGTTGACCAAAAGTTCATGGTATGTGCAGCAGCATTAAAAGAATGTGATGTAGAAACAGAATGCAACTGTATACTGTACTAACCAATAAAAGAAAGTGTGTAATTATAGTAGCTACTGTACTCAGGTATAAATCCCTATACAGCATGAGAGAATAAATTTGTACAAGACCCTTGGTAGGGAAGATATTTAACAGGACTCATTTTGTTCCATAAAAATAAATAAATATATAAAATGAGTCAACCAACCAGGACATAACATATCTATCCTGTACTGTTTTATGGAAGTTCATAGATGGTAACATTTTCCAAGATACTGAATTTCATATTACTGTACTGTAAACTACTGCATAGAGTAAAAAACAGAGGATCAGTGGAACTATATTTTATCAATCATGAAGTCTGCAATAATGAATAAAGACTGGGCATAACAAGGGAGATGGGAGGGGCATCCAAAAAGCAGGGGGAGGGGGCACTGTGATGAAATATACAAATCTATACTGTACTATAGCCATATTCTCACTGGCTCAAGATGCTCTCGTACCATTTCCTCCTTGGAGACATATTCTGCCAACTGTATCTTTATATAATCTTGTATGTTACCAGTTAAAACTATGTGAGGAATTTTTAAGTAACATACAGGGGAATATGAAGTACAATATTCTGCTAAGGAAGATGTGCTATGAATCTTCCTACACCAGTGATAATAACTCTATGTGATTGCAAATTGCTCACTGGAAATCAACTTTGGCTTCATACTTGCTTCACACTAAATGATCTGGAATCCCAAATCATGAATTGAATATCCAAAATGTGTTTTCCAGCAGAGAAAATGATACATACTCTAAACGGATGTTAAAGGTGAAATATCACAAAACTGAAGCTTTTATGCTGTACAAGGTATTATGGGTTACAAATTATTCCTCTATGATAGAGCATCGTACTTACGAGACAGCGCAGTACTCATGATAGAGCACGGTACAATCTGGGGACAAAGTTACTGAACAAATAATGATTTAGACCTGAGCATGTGGTGATAGTGAGTGTGATAAAAAGAGTGAAGGGTGCAGGGTGAGTGAAGCAGTAGCAAGCATACCTAAATCTCCACTAGAGGAGGACTCAGTAAAGCTGGGGGTTCCCTCAGTCCAGGTTGGGGTACTGCCCTCGCCCGAGAGCGGGGGGGTCCAGGTGAGGGTGCGCACGGGCGTTGGCCCCACGCTAGAGTCCACACTCAACGTCGACCGCGAGTCTGTCAGGGGCTCCAGCTGCACGTCACTCACGCTGCGTACACAACACCCCCACCTGTTAGTCCCCAGGCGCGTGTGCATGCATACACACATACACATACACTCACCACATACACTCACACACATATACACCTACCACCCCAACAATGACAGGTACAAAACTGCAAACACACACATACAGTACAAATACATATACACTCACACACAAGCACACACACAGCCCTTCCCAACATTGGCATGTACCAAAATGGACACACATATACAAACACACACTCATATAAACACACAAACACAGAACACCCCAACACTGACACACACAAAAATGCACACAGATGCAGACACACAGAAACACACACATATATAAAACAACCCACCCCAACACTGCCACGCACAAAAATGCACCACACCCATGAAAACCACACCTGGGTACCTTAACTTCAAAAGACTATGAAGTGGGAACAGGCACAATACCCAGCCATCATGCCACACTACATGGTTAATGTACACTAGCAGGTTATGTTATATATTAGTATAAAGAAGTACCATGCCAGAGTACAGACCAAGATGGAAGGTTGGTGGCATGTCACTGCTTGTCACTGTTTGTTGTTCTGGTGAAGATGTGCCGGATATGTGACACACTACACAAATCAAACTTTAACTAACACCAAGACATTCATAACTGCTATAGTAGTCTTCTAGCTAACCATATTCAGTGCAAATTAACCTCGATGAAATTTAACAATCAGATTAAGAAATAATGCATAAAATTACATCTAACATATGCTACTGGAGAAGTATTCAAACTGCAACTTGCTGGCCCAGGAAACAATCACAATTCTGGGTACAATATTTGTCCCACCACATAAATATCAGACTTAAGCAAATTAGTCCCATTCTTTCCTCTACACACATAATTTGAAATTCTAGCAGCTAATTCACATCAAAAAATCAAAGCCTACATCAAACCAACATCTCATATTAAACATCTACCTGACTGATCTAAGCAAGGATATTACTTAACATGTAATACTCTGAGGACTAGTACTACTGGGAGGTGGAAAAGTAGACCTGTAGAGACTGATGCAAGTGTCACAAACTATAAAAATGGTATTATTATTATTATTATTATTTCACCTACGCTGCTCATGGGGCAACATAAGATTGGATGATGAATGGATGGATTATTATTATTATTATTTTTTGGGGGAGGGGCATCTTGCAAAGGGCCCTTACAATATTCTTAGCACATTTCATACACCAATTTATTTAGGACAGCCAAAAAAATCAACCCTATTTCTAAACTATCAACCAGCTGCCAAAATCCTTATATCTGAAAATGATATGCAGTGCTGTATTACACATTACTAGTACCAAGACCCAACAGGAGTAACTGCAAGTACGGTATATGTGTCCAGTAGCATTTACTTCTATTTTCATGCCTACAGTATGGACGAGAGGGAAATATATCTGGAGCTAAGACCATAACTGGATGAATTTACAATAATTTCTCAGTATTAGGATTATAATTTGATAACGATGGCTCCAATTTTCTTGTTCATTTACTTGGGGGTCAAACATGATGATGGTATGTACAGTTAGTTTCGCCTGTGCCTAATGAAGGGTGTGCATTAATCAGCTGTATCTACCACTCAGTTGTATCTATCAATCTGTTGTATCTGTGGCATAACTGAAGTCAGAGTTATGCTGTCGTCTGCACAATCAAAAACTTTACTTTCCCCACATTTCCTTCTTTACTTTCCCAATATTTCCTTCTTAAAAAAAAAAAGGACAAAACACTGAAAAATATTCATCTGTAATGACATGCATGCATTATGTTTTCTACTTAATCAATACCACAAGAAAAAAGATAATTTTTATGAGGCACTTGGAAGACAAAGCAGATACAGTATGTGGGGGGAAAAAAAAAAAAAAAGGAGAACATTTCCTGTAACTGTATACCAGCTTTCCCTTCCAAACACCTCATATAAACACATTAAGTAACTGATCCATTCAAAAACATTTGCTTATAGGGGAAAAAATTAGCAAACCACAGAAATGCTCACTGCAGCAGTATTAGTTGCAACCCTAGGCTCATCTCAACATGAACCCAGTGGACTGCAGACTGAAGCTGCCCTATTCCTGCAGTCCACCATCCTCCTTGCAGAGGATAAAGGAGCCATGGGAGATTTGTTTAATCAGATAGCAGAGCCATCTGGTTATACTGGTACCTCTACAAGAAGGCATCCCTCACTAACACTGCTCGTTGTAAAACCATTAATCACCCACAAGGCCAGAAATATATATTACTGATCAACTGCACACAATGCATGGAGTAATGTATCACTTCACACTGCCTTGGCTCACACGCTCACTGTGTGTCTGATATGGTCGAGTCTAACAACAGTAAGTCCTTGTTATATGCTGATGTCTTCCAATACACTACAACATTTTCCATTATCTAACTGGTAATACAGTATAAAGGGAAGGAAAGTGGCAAATCATCTTTTAAAAAATATCAACAGATAATGAGGACTAACTATATGCTTTTCTTAGCATCTTTCTCCAGGGGGGTTAGTTGTTCATGTTGTTGCTTAACCCTTGTCTGCGATGAAATGGGAAATACAAGGAAGGTTAGTTCCAGGGTGGACACTGCAGCTGCTCTACCCAGGGTCACAGCATCACCATGTGTATGCTCCTCTTCAGCGTCCTACGGGTGTTAGCAAACAACCTCGCCCTGAATGTCCTGGCTTCTTTGAACTGCTGGCTGCCTTTCCAATGTTAGATCAATGAATCCTCAACACAACGGGGAAATACTTACCTCTAATGACGCACAAGCTAATTACACTTTTCTGGTCAGTCATAAGAAGGTGACAGTTTGAGAAGTGGAATCTGATGTACGTGGCATGATCACAATGGCGCATAGGTTACAATTTGAAGAATTACTGATGTCCTAAGTCTCCTAACCTTAAACCTAATTCACTTTAAATTCCATTGATTAAAGTCAGTAACGGGGCTATTCTTCCTCTTCCCATCCTATTCCAAAAAACTACTAACCCAACCTCAAAACACAACATTGCAAATTCCCAGGACAAGGCTACACAATTTATATCAAATAATTTTGTCTTCACCAAAGGCTTCTTAAACAAAACTGGTGCAAAGCTTACTGTCCTACCATTAGGTTTATACAGTCACTTCATATCTAACTAAATAAAGAAAGGAAATGGACAATTTTTTTTCTAAGTCTTGGAGCATTTACTTTACCTTAAAGTGCAAGGCATCAGAAAATTCAACACTGAGTTAAATCACAGAGGATACTGCCTTTGCAATGTCACCTTTCATGAGAAGAAGCCTAACTATGCATACAAGGCAGAACTGTCAAAACAGGAACAGGTTATACTCATCTTTACTCCTGAATAAACTATAGTATACTAACTAACATATTCTCACAGTTCAACAGACCAGCAGGGAAGTCTGGATAATGCAAGTGGCATATCACTGAAGTATAGTACCTCTGAGGTGAATTGGATCTGTGCACATAGAGAACCACACACATGGGTCTGAGGACAGAGAGATTTGCTTATGTACATACAGTATTTTAATTTCATCCTAATACCAGCACCTACAGAACAATAATCCTACGTAGAGAAGACCACTTCAGGTAAAAATGTTATCAGCATTGTCACTGAATGTGAACAGCAGTCTTTGTAGATGTGATACTGTTTTATATGGCTGTAGTTGCTGCTTAACCCTACTCTGTTTGGCCGAGCAGACCCGCCGACCACAGGTACGCAACTGCTTCTGTGGGGCTGTCCTATGGTAACAGTACAGTACATATACCATGTGGGGATCTGGTACCCCTTTTAGTAGACGGCACTTCACCAGGGTGGGACCAAGGTCCTTCCCATGGCGAGGTGAGGGGAAATACAAGAAGGTTTGGCTCCCGGATGGACAACGCAGCTGCTCCACCCACAGTGCACAGTGCCACCAGGTTGAGGCTCCTTGTTAGTGTGTCTCTTCATCAACACCTGTTTGGTGATAGCAAGAATATACTGAAAAATAATCAAATAAAAATAATGAAAAGATATCAAACTGATTGAGTCCCATATCTGTTAAAGTAATGACCAGGCTGACTACTACTACTCACAGTACTTTTGGCAATGTAAAGATCTAATGTACTGCAGGCCAGTACAAGTGAATACATATGAGACTGCCATGAAGTGCACCACAGGTAGTCCTTGCTACAAGTACCACAAGTGATTGATTAGTTCTATAATATCACCAGCTTTGACATATAACGGGTCTTCAATTTGGCTCCGTGTTATCTTGATTTTGCTTTGGCTTGGAGGGAACAATCCTGAGGGCTTATTGCCTTTGGTTCCTTTGAGAGAGAGAGTGGTGCTGTGTACCCAGGATGGAGCAGCCGTGGCATTCACCTGGGAACCAAACCTCAATTTCCCTGAATCTCACTCTTGGGACGAACTCTGGACCAACCCTAGAGAGGTGATGCCCATCATACAGGTGTCTCAGGTCCCTACATGGCGTATATACTGTACTGTCCCTGTACGACGGTTCCACAGAGGCAGGAGCTTACTTGTGGTCGATGGGTCTTTTCAGTCAGACAGTCTAGGGTTAAGCAGAAACAAAAACATACAATTGCTACAGAAAACCTTATGAAAACAAGCACACAGCTAGCAATGGAACTGAACAGAGAATACAGTATTTCTTTAATTTACTGGGAACTTAATATCAATAAAGGCTGTGAGGGGGAGACACAGAGAGAGAGAGAGAGAAAGAGAGAGAGAGAGAGAAAATTAACTAACTGGCAACCGATCTTAAAGCATGGATAACGAAGATTCCTGTACAATAGCCACTCCTTTGTATAATAA
Source organism: Birgus latro (assembly GCA_018397915.1). Taxonomy (NCBI): domain Eukaryota; kingdom Metazoa; phylum Arthropoda; class Malacostraca; order Decapoda; family Coenobitidae; genus Birgus; species Birgus latro. The sequence continues at coordinate 8,462 of JAGKTI010016358.1, forward strand.
CCAAGACTTTCACACCTAATAATATCTAATACCATGGATAGAACAGCCTGCAGTATTTTACATGTGTAGAATTAATTAAACGACAAGATGGAATTAAGGAAACTCATTACTAAAGCATTTTTGGGGGACTAACGCTTTCACTGCACACTGTCCTAAATCCAACACATTAATAATGATATGTGTAGTAAGGGGAGCTAGTGGTTCTGCAATTATGTTGTTGTTGTTGTTATTTAGCCCAATCTGTCTCACCGAGCAGACTCATTGACCACAGGTAAACAAATGCGTCTGTGTGGCTGTGCTACAGGTACACAAGGTAAAACGTATCGATGCACAATATGCGTGAAACATTTTGACTGCACAGAACGAAGAACACTGACATATTAGTGGTCAACCAAGCCCAAAGTGGAAGCCCTGTTGGTAGCCCTGCTGTTGGGTGCAAGCCATATATAACCAGCCAGTGAATGCATATGGTACGCATTGGACCCCCTGTGCGCTGATACTGTTTTTATCTTGTGTACAGTACAGTATAGGGCTCTAGCACCCCTCTGTCCCCCTTGTAGTGAACAGCACCTCACTAGGGTCAAACTAAGATACTTCCCATGGTGAGGTGTAGGGAAATGTGAAGAACTGTAGTTTGGCTCCCAGGTGGATGCCACAGCTGTTCCACTCACAGTGCACAGTGCCATCAAGTGCAGGCTCCTCAGAAGCCATCAAGCAATGCTACTAGATGTCTTGTTCAGTCACCTACCCCCGAATTATGACTATGATAATGTTAACTAACCTACAACAAAAAATGAAGGAAGGAAAAAAGCATTACAATTACAACTGCTAACAAATGCATAATCCTTTAAATGCAAGAAGTACAGTATTACATGATCTAGGATACCAACATAACTTATTCTGTTGAAGGTCTAAGGCATCCTAACATACACCTTAATAATGCTACCTAACCTAAACCCAAAAGCATAAAAACAAAGGAAACAAGGCATTACAATCCCCTGATAATTGCTAACAAATGCATTACCTTTTGAGCGAGAGATATAGAGCACTCTGTCTTTGCTGATGCCAAAACAACTAATTCTACTTAGAATCTAAAGTGCTCTAAATAAATCGTAATTAATCGTGAGCATAAGGAAAGCATCTCAGGATCTTATTCTGACCAACACCACATAGTATCTTGCTGCTGCTGGACCACTATACATCAATCTATCTATCTACAGGCAGACACCTTAATCCTGTATGGGGTGGCCACAAACACATCGCCTCCATGTTACCCTGTCCCCCACCATTTTGCTGCCCTCCTCCCAGCTTACACCTCCATCTCTCATCCACTATACACACGGTGCTAAAATAAAACAGTAATTTAAAATTTCCTAAGTTCCTTAAAGCACAGGAAGATCTGAAAGTTACTGTAGACAGGGGGACCACTGCCTGCAGGTATCTGGAAAATTTCTAATGTGCTGTGCCATTTGTCTATCATCAAAGGCTACCTATCTAACAATCTATCTATCTACAGCCAGATACGTTAATCCTAGTAGAGGTGGGCACAAATGAAATGCCTCCATGTAACCTGTCAGACTCTATTCAGAAGATTTTTTTCACTAAACAAGAATTTTCTTCTCTAAGAGACATCTAAGCAGGGTACATTTAATAATACTCCCAGGTTTGTATCTGATCCCCCAAGAACCTGATTCCAAGCAGCACTGAGGGAGCATCTTGGCTGTGGTACTGTACTAGCCAAAGCAACGGTGGTGCTATCGATCCGGATAAATCAACGCACAATCTCTGGTGACAACTGAAACACTGCTCCTTTTCTTACATCACACAGGCCAATATTCCAGGTTTTTTGCATCTGACTCTGCCAACCATCACCTGCTATCAACCTCATTCTTGGTTAAATACCTCTTAGTACTAAAGCTACTAGGCTGCAAGAGATGGGTGACTGAATCCCTTGAGACTGCTAGAACCTTCTCTGAAATAAACCTGAGTTCTAATAATGGCTAATAATATTTCATCTCTTTATGTTATCCTCATACACTATAAATTTTCGGTGAGATACAGTTTTGACCGTGCAGATCAAGTGTAGCCAGACACCATTTACAAAACCTGAACATGCTAAGTGGCACTTCAAACTCCCCCTCATGTGACTCAGGTTTAGCCACTGTTGTACCAAGGGTCAACATACTGAGAAATTTGTAACAATGTAACCAGACACACCAGGTAAACAGAAATACACCTGAAAAAACAAAAAAATGTAGGCTTTTTTTATTTAATTCTAGTTACTGTCATATCATATTAGTTGTCTGAGGGAAGCACACTGGCCCTAGGATTAACCCCTTAACCGTGGGGTTGACGGAGGCGGTTCCTGACCGTACCGTGGGGGTAATTTGCGCTCCCGACTCACTTTTTTTAAATATTTGCCAAAAATCAGTTATTAGTCCTAGAATATTATAATTACATATGCATATAGCACATACCTTCAGCTTTCTCGTGGGATGTTTTTTTAATACTCGTTGACTACCGTATGACTTGTGGAGACTTCTGACGTTGGGTAACGAAGTCTCCACTTTACACTTCCCAACATCCCGTAATATGAATACCACTGCCTGACATTATCACTAGAAATACTAATCAATTATTTCCCAGGAGGTCTGATCCATTGCCACCGACCGTCACGAGAGTGACGACCCGCGATTAAGTGGTTAATGAAGTAGGTCACACACTAATTTAAACATTGGACACCTCCAACTCCTGCTAGTTCATGCAAAAGCGTATGTTTAACAGAGCAATGGTGTTCTTAGGGTACCTGCCTTAACACCAAACATCATGTAACAACTACTCTCGCTTGTTATACACCTTTAACACCACATTTAATGGACAACTACCATCATCATCATCATCATCATCATCAATCATCAGGACCTCCTTTCCAGAACATGTTAGGTGCGTGGCAACTATTTAATACACCATAGCAACAAACACAGATCAAATGTGAGCTGAATTGTTCTGCGGACTCAGGCAACANTCACTTCCTACTCCACTCACATCATTTATTCACTTCCTACTCCACCTGCCACACCCACACCAGCAGACTTAGCCATCCCCACAACACATAAAATACAGCTGGGTGAGTTCGTAGCAGAGGGGCATTGATGGAGGACCCTGCATATGCCCACAAATTCACCCTTAAATACTCTGCCTCTCAAATATGGGCATCAAACTGGTTCTATCTATCTATCCACAGCCAGACACAATAATAACAATAATAATAAATCTACCAATCTATCTACAGCCAGACGCTATAATCCCATAAGGGGTGGCCGTTTGAGTAAGCTGTTTTATGCAGAGAGGCACTAACCCTCCACCAGCCCAGTCTGAATACTAAACTATTATTGCACTTTAACATTAGGGATAAAGTCTTTGAAATTAGATTAAAACACAGTGCAACCCTTGCTTTGGCAACCAGCCAGTATCACTGCCAAGAAAATCCTTAATGCTTTTTTGAGTTAACTATTTGTCTGTCAGAGGAGATCCATGGATGCAGAGAGAGAGAGAGAGAGAGAGAGAGATTAGTCACTCAGCTCTATAATTCTACCTAACAAAACAAAACATTACCAAACCTATTTAAACACTAGTCATAAACATCTTTTAAGAGACAAATAAAAACTACAAGAATTTTTTTATTTGCATATACTCACTACTGGCAATCAATTTTGAAAAGTAATAAAGACAAATTAAAAAACAAAAACAAGAAAAAAATACAGGATCCATTTTCACATACAGAGAACCTTTAAGTAAGACTGATGTTTTTCATATACCAAAATGGCAACAAAAATTTAATAAGCAGAGAATGGAAACAATAATAACCAAAATTGTTCTCAGTATGTAAAAAAATGCAAGTAATGTGCCAGAAAACTGATTAGGAAGTTCGTACACTACATTAGTTATCAAACCCACAATAAGAACGGGAAAAACAACGCTTTACTGGTTTGCCGCTAAAGTTGTACATTCTCCACAAAACTAACTGAGGGACATGCGAGGCAGAGTGCACAGAGAGAGGGATGTGTAGGTGGCAAGTCACTACCTTACAGTGCTGGACTTTATCTCCTTATAGCTAACTAGCACCGGGTCTGTCACATTTTGGGGGTCCTCCTCAAGGCCCTTAAAGCGCAACTTTTGACCCTTTCTGAGAAAGAGAAAAAACAACGTCACGTGACCACCCACATCAAAAATTATAATGAAATCCAATAGATGTGCTTAACCAAAATCCAATGTCAAATGTGCTTAACCACAATCCAGTGTATGTGCTTAACCAGACATTTTTACTTCAGTTTACATCACTACCCACATGCAGTTTTAAAATACATACAGGCAAAGGTAATAATCTGTGTCCCCTCAATGCAAATACAGGCCACAGACAAGCAATATCTATCACTGTTCACTGGCCCCCCCACTGTCTCATGGTAAATTCATTCTCACTCTCTTGGAGCTGGTTTTGCTTTAAAGGGAATAGGCCGTTAACCCCTCCACTCCCACGATATGTTAAAATATCACTTAGATGTTTGACATAAGGACCTTGATGGTGAGAGTCAAGAAAGGCTATATCACACCTCTCCAGTTACAAATTTTTTTTCCAAAGCTTAATAAAACAGGGGATGGCAAGAATTATATATAAAAACATCATCAAAACTGAACTTGTGAACTGGCCATGATTTTGTCAGCTGAGAGGTCACCAATCATTGCTTTTGTGTGTAAAATTTGTGTCTAGTGACATAAACTGGAAAACTAATGACCAATGGATGTTTAAAGGAGAGATGCTAAGTGCAGAGGGATGGTGAGCGACAGGCATACATGTGGGTTGGTGGTGAGAGGATGGAGGAGGACAAAGGAGGGCTGGGAAGCATATGCACAGAACTAAGATAATACTTCATTGACATCAACAATTTCCTAACCCATAGGGTGTGACCTCAGGGATAAGGGACTGAATATGGACGCTGCCTGAGACTGAGCAGCAAGGCTAAAGCATACAAGCACATTGGAGCCTTTAAAAATGAAACGAAACGAACTGAGTCCAGAAATGTCTTACGCATTCTATTCCTTCCAGCTCTTGATTTTACTCAGCTCAGACATTTTGAACTGAAGGGGTTACATGTACAATCAGTAAACCCCTTCAATGTGAGAAGCCTTTACTATGCTTTGTAAAAGTGTCTGGCAGCAACAAGTAAACCAAGACACCACCTGGAGTCAAAGGGTTAAATGTGATGCAATTATTCTAAAACCACGAATATCAGCAAAAGATAAATGAGGCTTAAGTACGTCCCTCCACATACAGTAATTAGTGAATGCAATGGAGGTCAACTTTTAACCGAGAAGCTATGGGTGGTACAAAAAAAATGTCAATAAGCTTTAAAATGAACTGTTATGGATGGTACAAAAATGTCAATAAGCTTTAAAATGAACTACTATGAGTGGTACAAAAATAATGTCAACAAACTTTGAAATGAACTGCTATGGGTGGTACAAAAATAGTCATCTATACAATGCCAATCAACATAATTATACAACTAAGAAAATCTGCAATGACAGGAATCATCTTTTTTTCTTTTAATGCAAGGAAGGAGGAACCAAAGGCCAGAAGCCCACATGATTGTTCCCTCCAAGAAAAAACACAAACAAGGGCTAGGAAATAAAAAGGAAAAATGGAAATAATAAGGTAATAATAAGGCAATATTTCTCTCATTCTATATACTGAAATACTCATAATATCCTTTCTTCAGAGATCACCGGAAATACAATACACTGAGAGCATTTTCATTTTTCCTAATACACCTCAATTAATCAACATCTATCTATCTATCTGTCTATTGCCAGATGCCTTAATCCCGCAAGGGGTGGCCACAAAAAAATCACCTCCATGTCACCCTGTCCCTTGCCATATCCCTCTCCACTCCATCCCTCCACCTCATCCTTGGTCTCCCACTCCCACTCCCCCTGTCCACCTTACTCCCAAACACTCTCCTCATTAGTCTCTTGCTCTCCATCTTCTCCACATGACCAAATCAACAACAGTACTGTAATTTATTTTCATCATTCTCTCTATCCACCTACCCATAGCCAGACCCCTTACCTGCAGAGGGGAATGGCTACATGTGAATCACCTACATCAGTTTCAGTCACAAAAGAATCACCTAGCTCATTTCCCATCTTCACCTGGACTGGAAAGATTCACAGCAGACTGGGGAGATGAATCACCCAAAGAAAATGAATGTACTGCTGCGCTATGAAAGTCACGGAGTCATTTATGAGCGTAGAGACAAAACGAGTCTTCACTAAACAGTTAAAAAGGTACTACATAGTTTTGGATTATTTAAAATGAACTATGTGTGTTTTAAATATCTGTACCATGTATTTACTATTTTTCATTCATTCATTATCCAATCAAACCTATGTCGCCCCACAGAGGAGCATAGGAGCCCAGGGCTAGGCAAGTTGGTCCTGACATTTAAGATGAGAGTAAAATTTAAGGGAGAAATTCTTGCCCCTCTGAGGTACTATTATATTTCACTGTGGCCACATGCTGGGTAACTTGACACACCAACACCACACAGGCAAAATCTCTAGCCGAGACTCCCACACTATTACAAATCTTATTACTCATCTTTATTTCTATCCGAACAGTTTCCTATCTATAGCCACACACCACAATCTTGTAAGGGGTGGCCATTTGTCTTTCTGTTAGTTGCTTTACAGCGAGGGATGTTAACCCTCCACCAACCCACTTGCTGACATGTAGGGAATATGTATGGGTTGTTATATGGTTACCACCCAGCATTATAAATGGCTTCCTGGATTACAGGAAATCATTTCTCTTGTCACTCAATGTAAAGCCAATGGAAAAAGAAAGAGGAGTAATAAAAAGTGACAGGACAGATGGGAGAAACAGGAAGAGAAGAGGGCAGACATAGAAAAAGAATGATAAAGGTGAAAGAAGAAGTAGGCAGCACTACACTGAGTGAGTGGATGATGGCTGCCACCACCTACCACAACAGTTTCCTGCTGTTAGGAAATAATCAGATGTTTTTGGCACTTGGTTTAGCACCCACTTCACAGAAAACATCAGCTGTACCATGGCCAGCCTCAACTGGATTCCTTATAAGGGCTTTTATATGATCTGAATTTTTTACAAGAGCACTTACATTATAAATGACATAATTTAATCAAAGCTCACAAAATGTAACACAATTTCCTCACATTTAAAAAGTATTTCTTCCTCCAACAAAACACAGCTGAATGTACAGACTGAAAAGGTAACAAAACTGACAACAGACAAGACAACAAGTGGCAGTCATGTACACCCAGACAGACAAAATAGGGATGCTACCATGCAATGCCTCCCTATGTAACCCTTTCACCTTTTATGGAGGCATGACATTATTTAATAACTTTTCAAGATGATTTTTGTCAGTTGAGGGAAATTCTGGTCTCAAGGATTAAAAGCACACTATCTCATTTTACATTAGGAATGCTTGAAATTCTCTTAGCTCAATACAAAAGTAAAGATATGACCGCATAAGACCTGAGTGCATCCATGCCAGAGAAAGGGGTCAACAGCTACTCCCAGGTACAGCATACCTCAGTTCCACATTTCCAAGCAAGTTTCAGAATTTGTGCAAATGTGGATGAATCTCTTTATGACACATAGAATGGAATCTACATTATCTATAACAATTCTGAACTTGGTCTCTGAATTTAAAGATACTGCTTGAAACTTGATGCCCAGCCAAAAATGCAGAACTGAGGAGGACTGCACTTCACATGGAATTACTCACACATTTTGCTGCCTGATTCACCATTTACTCAGTGAGTTTGCATATTGGAGACAAGAAAAGAGTAAAGTGGTAGTAACTCGTTTCTTTTTTACCACAACAAATTAGGAAAACCTCAAAAAGCTGGCAGACATATTGACAGCACAGTCGGCACTTAAATCATGCCATTGATCTCGGAATGAGGGAAACCTGTGACTGTAACTGTGTATTTCTCTGGCAACAATTTAGGAAGGACTCTGTGTTGGGGAGGACCTGAGGTATGGGAGGTTAGGTGTATGGGGTGGAGGTGTATGTGAAGTACAGAAGGTTAAGTGTATAGGGTGGAGATGAGGGTTGAGATCAATGACAAGGTTTTAATATGACAGTACTGTAAATGTGTCAAAATATCACATAACTTTAATTGATTCACTTCTCGAGGGACTGCTATAATGCATCTTTTCTAACCTGACAAAAATCCCTAACCTCTTTCAGCTCAGTTCACAGCCAAGTGTTTACAAACTGAAGGGTTAATCCAACTTGTAACCAAGAAGACTCAGTTCTACCTCATAATTAAGTTTCATCAAAATTCATGCAACCACATGGGTATGGAGGCTCCCTAGCATCTTTTCCTTAACAATTTATTTTCCAAGCTGCTCATTAACATCCCCTGGGTTGCTTCTTATGTTTTCTTAATATCATTACAGATTGCATGAATAACATGTAAGAATATAGCAGCAGAGAAGAACCAGAAATAAACCAGAAGGGAAGAGATATTAGTAAGCTTCCCAACTGTACTACAATACCTCCCTTCGTCTTAATAATATCAACATAAAGATTTAAAATAGACACATACACTTACACCCCAGCACACTCTTACTTGTACATAAAGCATAGGTAGGGATGGGTAGTCAATTGTTCTTCATGACATACAGAACAAAGCTTAACTGTCTATCTATCAATAGTCAGATGCCTTAATCCTAGAGGTGGCCACAAATAAATCACCTACATGTCGCCCTGTCCCTGGCAATTTCGCTGCCCTCCCACCTGCTCACACCCCTCTCTCTCGTATACCTCTCCACTCCATCCCTCCATCTTATCCTCCATCTCCCCCTCCCTCCACCTCATTCACATACACTCTCCTAGTTAGTCTTTCACTCTCCATCCTCTCCACATGGCCAAACCACCTCAATGTATTTCTCCTAATGCTTCCTATCACATCCACAACCACACCACAATGCTCCTTCACTTCCTCACCTCTCCTATGAAGAATAAAGTCATCTTGAGATAGTAGAAACAAAAATAAAGTCAATGAGGAGAAGGTGTTAAGACTGGTACATATTACTTCTGATTTTCTAAATACATATGCTGTTAATTGTACTTCATGGTAAGGTGTTGGGGCAAAATTTTGGGTAATCACAAATTTGAAAAAACATCCTGAAAAAGATAACAAAAGAGTGTACAATACCAGAAATGGACTGATATGAACCTTGCTAAAGTCCAAAATATGGTTTATGAAAATCTATCCATCTATCTACAGCCAGTCGCCATAATCCCATAAGGGGTAGCAGTTTGTCTTTGAGTTAGCTGTTTTATGGAGAGGGGCACTAACCCTCCGCCAACCCACTTGTTGACAAGTAGGGAACACATATGGGTTACATGGTTACCACCTAGCGATGTAAATGGTTTCCTGGTTTACACACATCCTATTTGCATATTACACATTAGCACTCTCTTGTACATTATTTACAGTGATATTCAGTGATATTAAAATTGATATATATTATTTACAACATTAAATGATCCTTTATGAACGAGTAAAATTTTAAACTGATGTTTCGTTACTTCTTTCCCTCCCATACTAACAAAAAGTATGCATACAAACTTTTCCAGTACCCCACCCAAAGTCTATCTACAGTCAAATGCCATAATCCCACAAGGGGAGGTCATTTGTCTTTGAGTTAGGTGTTTTACAGGCAGGGGCACCCACCCTCCACCAACCCACCCAATTGTTCAGATCCAAAGTGGTAGGTGGTGGCAACCATCATCCACTCACTTGATGTAGTGCCAGCTACTTCTTCCTTAGCCTTTATCATTCTTTTTCTGTGCCTGCCCTCCTTTCTTCCTATTTCTCCTACATTTCCTGTCACTTCTTACTGCTTTTCTTTCCTTTACAGGCGGCATTACATTGAGTGACAAGCCAAATGGTTTCCTGTAAGCCAAGAAACCATTTCCAACGCTGGGTTGTAACCATATAACCAAACCATACGCGCTCCCTACGTGTCAGCAAGTGGGTTGGTGGAGGGTTAGTGCCCCTCCCCGTAAAATAAATAACTCAAAGTCAAATGGCCACCCCTTACGGGATTATGGTGTCTGGCAATAGATAGATAGATAGACAAAGTAACATGGAAATACAGTAAAACCTCAATATAACGGACTACAATAGACCGCAATTCGCTTTTATGGGAATTGAGGAACTACCGGACTAAATTCTTATACATCGGAAAAAGTCTGATAAAGCCAGAAGTAGTCAAGACTGCCTGAACACTTCAGTTATGTTCACCACAAAAAGGTACATAAAAGACATGTTTATCAGTGTACAGCAGTGTTGTTATATATTTTATACCACTTGATTATTGTAGTGAATTTATATACAGTAAAATACTGTGATGATAGTGAAAAAAAAGTTTAAAAACTGTTGGTGCGATGTGGACTAATGTGTGACATATTGGAAACAGTCTGGGTTGGCAGAGGGAGGTCCAGATGTCGCTTTTATGGGAATTTTGTCTTTTCTGGAATGGCTTGGGCCCCAATTAGTCCATTACAGTGAGGTTTTACTGTATAGACAAGACCTGCAAACAAACGTCTCACAGGGAAAAATGGAAATGTAAAACAAAACAAACATTATGACAAAGAGAGCATTTAGTTCAAAGTCATAAAATAAAAGAGAGAGATTTTAGTGTCTTAAATTAAAAAACAAAGTCATAAGATACAAGTAGAGAGAAACTACTGAGCTATGAATGTTACCTGACAACATCAGTTCTGTCCTCCTGTATGGCGACGGTGGTGACGTGGGTGTGTGACGACCTGACGTGGACTCGCGGCGACGACGTGGTGATGGAGGTGGCAGAGGTGGCTGCGTCCCAGGTGGAGGAAGGAGTGGAGCTGGCAGGCGGGAGGTGGCCAGTGGTTACCGTGACAACACCCCCGCCACTAGTGCTGCCCCTCGCGCTGCCTACAACACA
>JAGKTI010016359.1:0-19507 GCA_018397915.1 Birgus latro
GCGCCTACTGTATATATATATATATATTTGTATATATATATATATATATATATTTATATACTTATATATATATTGTTAAATTTTTCATAGAAAAATTTGATTCTGATGGTGTGTAATGTCACGAACTTCCTAGATTGTAATATTAGTAGGATAATTCGTGACATTGTTTAGCATTATAGTGGGATCGCTTGAACAGTTTTGAAATCCGTAGAATTTCGCTCAGCCTGTTAACTGCTGACTTTTGCATTCACATTTGTATCGAGTTTTCAAAACATTCGTCATTGTCTTGTGAGTGACCGTCTTTATGTACAGACGGTTCACTTCACTGAGCAATATTTTTGTGAATTATTGTTCCCACGCACTTACCTCTCTAACCATTGAGTTAAGCCATGCCCATTTCTCGCACTCGTGTCCCGGGCATTTTGAATAAGTCAGGCAGTTGGTTTTTGACAGTCACGGAGGTAGGAGTGTCGTGCCCAGAGCTCGAGCGAGTCCCTCATCGTAGCGGCTTCAAGTCTCCAGCAGTATCGGCGTCTCCTGAATCTTCCCACTGAGTTGGAGATCGGCTGTAGTACACATCAGGCGATAGTAGCATTTCGAGTAGTGACAGACTCCCAGTCTATTCACAGTGACAGTCTCATTTCCACTGTCCAGTATTTCTTTTTTGTTTCTCTAGGCTTAAGGTTATTTAGCTATTGAGTTTGAGTGCGTGAGTGAGAGTATTCCCTTGTTTGAGATTCATGTAACGTAAATTTATTTTCTTGTAATTAATAAATTTACAGTCCTTTTTTTTTTAGCTCTGTTAAATTTAACGGACGTGTTTAATTTCTCCATATTTTGCATACTCTCGCTACTCCAAGTTAGCACAACTCCTTATATTAATCACGACTTGTATTTGGGCCAGTTCTTTGGTATTAATTCTTAAATCCATTGTGCCAGCTAGGAGTTTGGCGTAAGCAAGATCCTGTTTATTATCATTATTATTAGTTATTGATTGTCAGGGAGCAAGATATTAAAATGAAAGACTGTAAAGTTATACCAGGTGAAGCATGTCTACCACAACATAGACTATTAGCTGTGGATTTGAGAGTGGAAAATATGAAAGGAAGAAAGAAGAAGAAGGGTGTTAAAAGAGTAAAGGAGTGGAAGTTGAAGGATGAGGAGATAAGACTGCAATTTGAAGAGAGTTTTAAGAGGAGAAATGAAAGAACAGAGAGGCAATTGGAAACACTTCAGGGATAATATAAGAAAGGCTGCGAGGGAAGTCTGTGGAGAAACAACAGGTCACAGGAGAAAAGAAAGAGAGACGTGGTTGTGGTATGAGGAGGTGAAGCAGGTGATAAGTGAGAAGAAAAGAGTATTTAAAGTATGGCAGAGAACTAGAAGGGAAGAAGACAGAAGAGAATATAATGAAAAGAAAAGACAGGCAAAGAGAGGTGGCCATAGCAAAAAGGGTGGCATGGGAAAGTTGGAGTAGAGATCTGGAAAGTGCACAAGGACAGACAAAAATGTTTAAAATTGCAATACAGATGAGGAAGGAGAGGAAAGCCGTGGTGAGAGCTAAATTTTTAAAGGATGAAAATGGGGAAATAAAAACTGATGAGGCAGAAATACTGGAAAGGTGGAAGAGGTACTTTGAGGAACTGTTAAAGGAAGAAAATAATTATGAGACAGAAGAAAAGGGAAAAGTTGAAGGTCCAGTTGGAATGATAACAGAAGCTGAAGTGGAGATAGTCTTAAAGGAAATGAAGTCCGGGAAAGCTCCAGGCCCAACAGGTATAACGGCTGGAAGTACTGGTGTAAAAGAATTGACAAGGATTTTTAATAACATCTTAGTAGGAGGACAGCCACTTGAGGACTGGAGAGATAGCTGGACAATGCCAATTTACAAAGGCAAAGGAGATGCCATTCTGTGTGGAAAGTACCGAGGAGTCAGACTGTTGGAGCATGGAATGAAGATATTCGAAAAGGTGCTGGAAGGAAGGCTGAAGCAATTAGTGAAGATAGATAACTGACAGTTTGGATTTTGCACGGGTAAATCCACAATAGATGCAATATTCATCATGAGACAGTTGCAGGAAAAGTTTCAACAGAGGAGGAAATGCTTGTACCATGTGTTTGTGGACTTGGGAAAAGCTTTTGATAGAGTACCAAGGAGAGTTATAGAATGGGCCTTGAGAAGACAGAATGTGCCTGAGAGACTAATTGCAGCTGTCATGTCTCTCTATATTGATACAAGATCAAAAGTCAAGACAATAGCAGGAACATCAGGAAATTTTGGAATAGGAGTTGGGGTACATCAAGGGTCAGCACTCAGTCCATTGCTGTTTAACATAGTAATGGAGGAGGCAACACGGGAATGTAGTGGGGAAGGCCCATGGGAATTGCTGTATGCTGATGACCTAGTGCTGACAGCGGAGACTAAGGAAGAAGTGGTGGAAATGCTTAATAGATGGAGAAATGGAATGGAGAGGAGGGGAATGAAAATAAACATGGATAAGACAAAGGTAATGGTGACAGGCAAGAAACCAGTAGAAAGAATTCAGTCAGGAAAATGGCCATGTGGATGCTGTGGCAGAGGAGTAGGAGTGAACTCAGTGTTGTGCACGGAGTGTAATAAGTGGTGCCATAGAAGGTGTTCAGGTCTGCAGAATTTGAGAGGAGTGCAAAATTTACACTGCCCAGCCTGCATAAGAAGAGAGACGGAGGGAGATGAAGCAGAGGATGCGCTAGAGGTGAATGGGGGCACACTACAGGATGTGCAGCAGTTCTGCTATCTAGGGGATATATTGGACTACGAAGCAGGGGTGGAGAGATCAGTCAGAACAAGAGTGGCGGCAGCATGGTTAAAGTGGAAGGAAATAGCTAGCCTACTGGTCAACAAACACATACCACTGAGACACAGAAGTAAAATATATGAGGCCTGCATTAGACCAGTATTGATATATGGTGCTGAAACATGGGCTTTGACTGATAGACTGATGAATGCTCTGAGGAGTACTGATCGTAGAATGTTAAGATACATGGCAGGAGTGAGATGGGAGGACAGAGTTTTGAGTGAGGAGGTAGCCAGATGTGGGGTGAAGGATCTCGATATCATTTTGAGGCAGAAGTGGCTTAGATGGTTTGGTCACGTGAGGAGGAGTGAGGAAGGGAGCTGTGTGAGAATAGCAGAGGAACTAGAAGTGGTGGGATGTCAACTGCCAGGAAGACCTAAGAAGACCTGGAAAAGTGTTGTAATGCAAGATATGGAAAGACTGGGTATTGGAGAAGATTTAATCCAGGATAGGAAGCAATGGAGAAAAACCATCACACGTCCAACCCCAGTTTGAATGTGGGAACAGAAGGACGAAAACGAAGATGATGATGATGATGATGATTGTCAGGGGTGAGCTAACTTTCTCAAGGCCAACAGTACGAACAATACAGCATTCTCGAGTGATTAGTCTCTGCTGTGTACTCTTGAGGAAGTTTATAAAATTCTCGTCTTTAGAGAATTGGCGAAGTAAGCCAGCATAAAAGTGAAATTGCTACTTGATTTCACGAGTCGATTCTTTTGTGTCAGTCGACTAGGCAATTACTGTGTTTGCATTTTTCATACTTATATCTTCATTTCCCCTGTGACAGGCAGGTACATTGATATAATGTGGTACTGGTAACCTTTACAATGTAATATGCATGACAGATAAGACATGTTACCCCTCTACTGTTTAGTAAAATGAAAAACATTGATGATGTCATGGTCTTGTGGTTAACCAAAAAACACAGATGATAACCAATCAGAGCCTGCAGTAGATGGATCCAACTAGTCTACCGACTCGACGTCACATATATTAGTTACACTAAGATGTAGAAAATTGACTGTTACCTAAGAGCCCAAAAGGGTGGCTATTACAATTATAATGTCTATCTATCTATCTGTTGCCAGACGCATCAATCCCGCACGGGGTGGCCACAAACAAATCGCCTCCAACATGTCGCTCTGTCCCCCGCCATTTCACTACCCCGCTCCCAGCTTACACACCCCCTCTTTCATGTACCTCTCCACTCCATCCCTCCATCTCATCCTCGGCCTCCCCCTCCCTCTCCCCCCCTCCACCTCACTCACATACACTCTCCTCATCAGTCTTTCACTCTCCATCCTCTCCACATGCCCAAACCACTTTAACGTGTTTCTCCTAACGCTTCCTATCACATCTACATCCACACCACAACGCTCCTTCACTGCCTCATTTGTTAGTCTGTCTCTCCATGTGACTCCACATGCTCCTCTCAAATACTCTAACTCATTTCCACTGCTCTAACTCTTGACTTCTGTGGAAGGTGTACAGATTGGCCTGGGAGGAAGGTAGAGTCCCAGAGGATCAGAAGTCAGGTATAATTATTCCTCCGTACAAAGGAAAAAGGGAAAAAGAAGTGTGTGGTAATCATAGGGGCATTTGCCTTCTTAGTGTACTTGGAAAAATATATGGTAGGATACTTATTGACAGAGTTAGGGAAATAACAGAGGAATTAGTTGGAGAAGAACAGGGAAGTTTTAGGAAGGGAAGAGATTGTGTAAACTAGATATTCAGTCTTAGATCTTTAGTGGAAAAGTTTCTAGAGAAGGGAAAGAATTTGTATGCAGCCTTCATGGATTTGGAGAAAGCATATGACAGGGTGGATAGACAAGGATTGTGGAAAGTATTAAGAATATATGGAATGGATGGGAAGTTGTTGAAGGCAGTGAAGAGTATATATGAGGGTGCTAAGGCTGCAGTGCGTGTGGATGGCAAACTGAGTGAATCTTTCCATTTGAAAGTTGGATTGAAACAAGGATGTGTCATGTCTCCGTGGTTTTTCAATCTGTACAGGGACGAGGTTATAAAGAGATACAAGGTCGGGCAGTGGATGTTGGAGCAGCCCCAGTGAGAGAGGACAGTGTTTGGAAACTCCCTGTACTGTTGTTTGCAGTTGATACTGTGTTGTTGGGCGAAGACGAAGGGGAGCTGCAAGGCTTGGTAGATGAGTTTGGGAGAGTGTGTAAGAAACGGAATCTAAAGGTGATTGTAGGGAAGAGTAAAGTGATGGTCTTCGAGAGAAGTGAAGCCAGTGAATATACAGTGAGATTTGATGGGGAGGATGTGGAGAATGTGGGTGCATTTAAGTACTTGGGTAATGTGATGAGTAAGGATGGAAGTCTGGAGGGTGAAGTACTTGAAAGGGTGCAGCAGAGAAGGAAGTTTGCTGGTTCGTTGAATGCAGTGGTAAGAAACAGGGAAGTGAGAATGGAAGGGAAAAAGTTGTTACATGACAGTATTGTGATACCAATTATAATGTGCCATTGCAAAATATGCTCAACAACAACAAACATGGAAATGATGATAAAGAATTCACAGAATGTCAGTGAATAATGCCTTGTACTTGAAATGGAAAAACTCTCTGCAGCATAAGCATCCAAAACAACTGTGAACAGTGGCAAGGAACAGGACAGAATGCCTCCCTGTGCTCGTATGTTCTGTCATCGTCTCTTGCTACTTTATTATAAATCGATTGTGCTATATCAGTTATAAAATTAAGATGATATTCCCTCATATTCAGTATTTCAATTTTGTCGAACAGTATACTCCCACAAGCCCACAGGTAAAAATGTTGGAAATTTTCCTACTTCCGAGGGGTGACAACTAACGACGATGTCATCAAAGTTCACTTGTTTTCCGACTAGCAGATTAATTTCTGTCGAACGGTGGCCCTGCCTCTTAGTGCTCCATGCCCTAGTGCTTTGAGTTAATGTATCCAAGTTCTGCGGAATGGCTGAACTTTTGGCTTTTGTGGTGGTGCCAACGCTAGGTAAGTATGACTACGATTATATTATGTACTGTATCACTGTACTATATGTGCAGCACTGTATCAGTACTGTAATGTATTTAATGCTTATTTTAATCTTTTACTCATGAATAATATTGTAGGAAAATACAGGTATTTAGGGTAGAGGATCGAGATGGATATCTTAGGGTGGGGACATTATGATCTGGTTTAACACCAAATGGATAGCCGATGGGGGTACCAGTGCAATATGCGGCATTTTTGCGATATCCAGTGAGGAGTTTGGCTGAATTATGCCGGATAATTGATAGATTATCCAGTGTAATTCAACCCTGGATTTTTTTTTTTGACATTTTTATTTCATTGACTCAAAATTGTTCTTTACAGTGGAATGGGAGAACAGTTTTAATGACCTTTTTACGTATTATGTCGAAAAAAAAGAAAATCAGCTAAGCTGAAATCCCTGCATAAAGAAACTTTCTGCCAGCAATGATAAATTAAGATTATCATTATATAACGAAAAGTTATATATTAAGAAAAAGTTTTGCAGCCAAACCTGGCACATTTTTAGACATGCTAGTTTTGTAGACTTTCTTTGATGCTAACCTTAACTTTGCCTAATATTACACCACTAGCGTAAGAGAAGGAGGTTTATATATGAATACTTTTATAGTGGCTTCCACACTTACATACTGACTGCCTTCCTCCCAGAAGAAGGAAACAAGAGACATCATCGCAAAAGCCCCTTGTCAGATGTTTGTGTTGAACCAACATGGCGGTTGTTGTGGTAACGTGACGTCACACCAGCTCCATATGACTGAATGACTTAAGTGTACCTAGGCAGAGGACCAGAGGCAGTGATGCATCTTTGAATCCCCTTGCCACTGTTACATCTTAATGTTGCTCCCAGATTTCAGGTGGCAATTCTTTCCTAATATGCTTGACGCTGTTATATTTGAGCAGCTGAGTTATTGTTAAGGATGCTGCAGAATGTTGTCGTTGCAAGTTGATGCTAGGTCCTTCAAGAATCATTGAAACCAGTGGCACGAGGAGGGTTGAGACACCTCTCTCTTGACATTTGTTAGAAAAGTATCCGGTGAATCCTTGACCTTCTGTCAACATATCCCTTCTCAGATTTTGTACAGGTCGTAACAGATGTACAGCATCACTGTCTTGATCATATTCGCATGCCTATGTCATCTTCAAAGGCCAGGGAATGTCACGTCCCATGTTATGTTCCTGCATATTTTGGATTTTTTTTTTTGTATGCATGGAAGAAGGAACCAAAGGCCACGGGCCTGCACACTGTTCCTTCCAAGAAAAAGCAAAAACAGTACAAAAGAGAGCCAAATTCAAGATCCGTTCAATTCGAGATGCCTGGACACACTGCGTTTGAAAGACTAGAGATCATAGGAAGTAGGAAATACAGACAGAGGAAGACAGTGTTCCTTTAGTCGGGTGTTGTGGACTCATTGATTCAGCTTTATACCATGTTCTTCCATTCTCTAAGTATAGAGCTCGACCAAGTCTGACAACTTGAAAACAGGTGCACTGATTTTATCATCAGCAGTGCCCTCAATGTATGAAACTAACTCGGCTAACACCACTGATGACACGACCGCATCATAGGTTGTCTCCCGTTTTTCAGTTTTTGATACAGCTCTGGCTCTGTTGTATAGGAATGTCAGACATCTTTTGTGATACTTGGCTCTCCTTGTCACCTTCACTCGGGCCAGCAGCGCTGTGTCCTCCAATAGATCTGCAGCTTGGCACAAGTGTTCGTCCATGCCAAGAGTCTGTGCCTGGTGATACTTTTGTCTATGTTCCTGGTGGTAGAAAAAGCATATTGCATTTCTCATGCTGTCTACTCATGTGGTGTTAGATCTAGTATGCTTTGTTGAGCTTGTTGAAGTGCTTGAACCAGCCTCCTGGCCTGAAGATTCCTTTCTCTTATGAGCGCATTGCAGCTTCAAGTTGTCGTATCTAACCTGGCAGAATTTATGCCATTTCACTTGGCGTGTGATCAGCATACGTTCGATCCCTTCACCTTCATCAAGGCCTTCAGTGTTCACACCTAAAAGTTCTCCCAGTTCATTGAAAGCCAATAAATTGTCAGCCAGTGATTTATATCCTGCCACACCATCATATCTTTTCGATGCAGCCAGGCATATTAGGGGCTCTGATTTCCTATCTTGACAGATCACACAGAGTTCCCAATTGACTGATGCTGGGGTTCTTGGGGTGTCTAAACTGCTAACATCAACGACCTTGAACTCCTTCGACATGACTGTTGCCGCTAAGTTGACTGGCTTGAAGCACACAGTTGTTCATAAACTCCATACACCTGAAACGGCTTGCAGTCCCGAGGGACCCAGGTTCGAATCCTCGCTGGGGCAGGGAATAGTTTAAGGATTTGAATTTCATTAAATCAGGCTTTACTGATCTACCAGAAGACCCGCCGACATGTCGTAAAAATAACCCCGCTAATACCAATACACCAGTCCTGTATGAGACAGCCCTAGCATGTATTCAATATGGATGGTGGGTGTTAGCGCCGAAGTGGTGACATGTAGTATGTAGGAGGACGGCTGGGCCTTGATAGCAGGCTGTAAATGCCCAGAGTTGGACACATAAAAAAAAAAAAATAGAAACGAACTAATTAGAATTATGTCACAATAGCATATTAACCCGCCGAGTCCCATCGACGTACGGTGTATGTCGCAATTTTTTCCCGCGGACAGACCCAACGACATACAGCGTACATCACGCAATTGCAAGGCCCATTGTGTGCACATTTTTCAACATTCGCTGGTGATTTTTAGTAGGCATATGTGGGAGACCTTCCTCTACCTGCTGTCAAGCAGGGATACTGCCTGGCCCCTCCTAACCCCCCCCTTCCTCCCTCCCCCCCTCACTGGGCAATTCACCTGTTAGCAGTAAGCTTGCCAGTAAAGGTATGTTGCCCCACGGTCTCTCTAATGACGAAATTCACGGTGAAAGTGATTCCTGAGGTGGAGGACAAAGAAACAAAGAAGCTAGAGGTAGAAACAAACAGAAGTGATGAGGTAGGTGGTAATGTCGTAAAGGAAGGGGCCATATACTGGGGTTTTGGGTACGTGAACAGTGCTTATAAACGCCTATATTATTGTGTGAAAACCATTATAGACTTTTACTACACATAAATTCGTACCAAATAAATGAAATAAATATGTAATTTAAAGTGACTTGAATTAGTCAACCCTTCCATAGTTCGTTTTCTTAGCCAGGCACCCTGAAAAAGAAGGAAAATGTAAGGTTGAGTGACACCTGTATCAACATTTTTTTTTACCTCGGGGTCACGATTTCACTATGCATTTTCGATGTTTCTCACCAAAAGCAAAGGTTTCAGCCAAAAAACAAAAAGTAAAAAATCGGTCAGGATCTGGGGGTAGGCTGGGTAAAAAACCGGTCGGGACTCGGCAGGTTAAGCACATTAATTATATTACACATTAACACAATAACATTGTTTATTATGTCACAATATTACATTAATGAAAAATATATTTTGGGCGACCGCCAGTTGACGCATTATGGGTTCATCAAATGCCTCTGAATCCCCCTTTCTTTCTTCCTATAGCCTATTATTTCCCTATGCATCGCAGTATTAGACAGTCTCACAGGACTATGACTAACGTGGTGCAACCTGAATTTTTTTCCTGGATCAGCAGCTGATTTATAGCGGCCATTCAAATCCAGTATCGAGTGGTTCCATATCTGAATTATATGCCATTACTCCATTGCTGTGCCAAAGTTGGTGCTTCCATCATTAAATGCACAATTGTTATGAGAATTGTAGCTATGCCACTCTGTTAATAGTACTTTAATCCTAATTACTTACAATTTTTTAAAAATAATATCGAGTTTCAGTTGTACCATATTAATATATGACACTTTTTAAAAGTGGATACTGATAGTAAAGTCATTTGCAAAATCTAATAATTTACCCTAACACTTATATGATTTTCATACAGGCATTAGCTGTGACGGAACCAGACTACAAACCCTTCAGCATTTACAGCAACATGGCAGCAGTTGTAAGTTGCAAGCACCATAATTTTCCCTAGTCTGTCCCATTGATAAGAATTATTGGTTTTACGTAAGTTGGGTAGTTAGGTGGTGGAAGGCTCGGGTCAAAGACAGTTCTGTATACGTGGTGGTTCCAGTCCAAGTGATGATAGGATTTTTTTTTTTTTTTTCCTATGCCAGTGCTACCAGGGATGGTGATGGGGAGGGACGCCTTCACACGATGGCACCAATATGACTGGACAGCTGAGCTACCCACTTATACAACCGTCCCTCAGTCCCTTCCTTATCCCCCAGAGAGAGGATTGTGGCCTGTGGAAGAATGGCAACTTCGGCCTGCAGTCCATTGATTTCATGTTCAAATGAGCCTTGGGTTGCAGCTACTAGGGTTGGCTATCAGGGATGTAGGGTGATGTCATGTGGCTTTAAGTATCTGAACAAGCATAGTATAGCCTTGAGGCCCTACATGTCCCAAGTCTTACGAAGCCTCGAAGGAGAAACATGTAATTGGCTGCTGCTGCTGTTATATGACTATCTATCTATTGCCAGACGCCATAATCCCATAAGGGGTGGCCATTTGACTTTGAGTTATTTGTTTTACAGGGAGGGGCACTAACCCTCCACCAACCCACTTGTTGACACGTAGGGAGCACGTATGGTTTGGTTATATGGTTACCACCCAGCATTGTAAATGGTTTCCTGGCTTACAGGAAACCATTTGGCTTGTCACTCAGTGTAAAGCCACCTGTAAAGGAAAGAAAAGCAATAAGAAGTGACAGGAAAGATAGGAGAAATAGGGAGAGGAGGGAAAAAGAATGATAAAGGCTAAGGAAGAAGTAGGTAGCACTACATCAAGTGAGTGGATGATGGTTGCCACCACCTACCACTTAATGACACTTTCAGTAAATGATAAAAGTCGTGCATTATTTATTGTCTTTAAAAAATACCACAAATTCACTGGGCATTAATAAGTTCACCACATACGACTATAATGTAAATGGTTCTTTCCCTGTGTAATGTTCAATCCAGATCTTGCTAGTAGGTTTCCGGTTAAGCAGTTTCTACATTGTGTACCTTGAATATACTCATCCTAAATTCATATGACTGCTAGTCAGTAGTGGTAGCTTTCACGTTTTGTATGCAGATCAGTGAATAGATTCTCCCACGTGCCAGACTTCACTGAGGTGGTGTGAACTTTACTAATAATTCCACGGAAGTTTCTGATAATATCTTTTGTACCAATAATGGTTTGTGTGCTTGCAAACTAGTTAAGTTTCACTGGGTTGCTAGGAAGCTCGCCAAGAATTTCATAGCAGTCATTCTAATAACACTTACGTTTGGTTCATGCATATGCTTTCATCATGGCCAAGGGGAACTGGAAGCAAAAGAAGTGGAGATAAGGTTTCCTTGGTTAGCATCTTAGTCTCTTCAGCCCAGTGACATACTTTAAATTTTATTCTTGCTACAGACAGTGATTTTATTCAGATTAGTTAAAATTTTTTGCACTGGAGGTGTGAGACAGCTTTCATGAGCATGGTCAGAACTACAGGTCCAACCAAAACTGAATAAAACCATCTGGTGGCAGCAAGAAAATAACTCAAAAACACATTGCTCGATTGATAGGTTAGGCAGCGATTCTAGATGCAGCTGTGAGGTATTTTCCCTTAAAACTTGTTTATATATCTGTAATACTGATACTTCGTTTACAGGACAACCCTGAAGAGTGCAGCGTGTGCTTCACCACCTATGACGAGAGTGATCGCCAGCCACACACTCTGCCCTGCGGTCACACTTTCTGTTCCCCGTGTATCGTCAGCTGTATAAAGGATAGTCAGTTGTCATGTCCTACCTGCCGTGCTTGTCATCCTGCAACTTCCTGCAACCAGTTCCCTGTTAACTTTGCCCTCTTGGCTGTGTTGCAAAACCTAAGAGGACAAAAGAAACAAAATTCACCAGCAGCAGAAAAGGTAGAACCAGCAACAACAACTGAGGTAGGAACAGGAGATGATACCTTATTCACCAGTTTGTTAACCTTCTCAGGCATGATAACCTAAAACGAATCTTGCCTCTCTTACATTGTAAAGTGATTGTTGACTAAAATACTGTTTTGTCAGGAAAATTTGAAAGCCTCAGGGAGAAAATATCAAGGGCTTTGCAATATATATTTTTTTGTTTCATAGAAGGCCCCATGTTTCATAAAATACAGCATTCAACAACTCTATCCTGTAATCCCTCCTATAGTAAATTGATGAGCATTTTGGGTGGGTGGGTGAGCTCTCTGGATCGATGGATGAATGTGTGGCTTCCCAGAGAACTAGCCAGGAAACTGGTGACTGAGTGGCTGTATGGGGGAAAATGGGTCTATTGGCGAGTAGGTCTGTGGGGTAAATAGGTCAGTGGTTGGAATACACCCATGTGGGGTAAATAAGCCCATGAGGATACACTTTTGGGGGAAATGGGCCCAAGTGGAAACTTCCTTGGGGGAAATGGGCCCAAGTGGAGACATATGAGATCTGTTCAGAAAGTATTCGACCTTGGTCCTTCCCAAAAATAAATAGCTAACCTGTTGAGCTAGGACACTAATCCCCCTCAAAGAAGACCCCTTCTGACTTACACACAGCCCAGCATTCTTTCTTGTGCCTGAAACATTTTTCAAAGACGGTTTTCGGTCATGATATTTTCTTTTGTCTCAAATTGGGAACCCTTCAGTGGAGTTTTGAACTTGGGAAATAACCAAAAGTTTCACAGAGCCATGTTTGGTTAGTAAGGAGCCTTCTGGACCTGCGGGGTGTTGTGCTTGGCCAAATATTCCTGAATCAGTTGAGAAGAATGGGCAGGGGCATTTGTCATGGTGCAGCTTCCAGCTTGTCGCTTTCCGAAAGTCTGGTCTCTTCTGTCGAGCAGTGTCATGAAGATGATGCATAATGTTGAGGCAGTAATGTTTTTTGACATTTTGACTTTTTGGTCCATATTCGTGATGCACAATACCACGGTAGTAAAAAAAAGAAAATGTCAAAATGCATTTCACCTTGCTGCTGACCTGTTGTGCTTTGGGGGGCTGAGGCAACCCAGCATTCTTCCAGTGGGACAACTGCGCTTTGGTTTCTGGGTCGTACCCATGCAGCCAAGTTTCACATCCAGTGATGAGTCTTCAGAAAGTCTGGATCGCGATTTGCACACTCCAACATGTTGAGCAATGTTCATTACAGATCTTGTTGTTAACGAGAAAGGAGCTTTGGAACAAACTTGACGGCAACTCTTCGCATGCCTAAATCATCCATTAAATTTTTGTTTACTGATCCAATGCTGATTCCAATTTCATTAGCAATTACTCTGACAATTACCCAACGATTTCCTATGACCAAATCTCAGACTTTCTTCACATTTTCAGCACTCTTGCTTGTTGATTGCCTCCCAGGATGTGGATCACTCTCAACTGACGTTCCACCATTTTTGAAGCAGTTTTACCACACCTTTATTTGCGTTACCCCCATGGCTTCATTCATTGCTAGATCTTCCTGATAGTTTCAACTTGGGTATCGTCTAGTTTTTGGCAAAATTTGATGCTGTACCTTTGTTTGACTTTTTCTGTCATCTTGACGAATGCGGGAACATGACGATTTTAAGATGCACAACCATGAGCACAGGGTGACTGAAAGCCACTGAGTCGTGGCATCTGGCATTAATCACACGTGCAGACGAAGGTCATGCACTTTGCTACATAAGACCTTGCCCCTGGCCTCCAACTAGTGGGTGAGAAACAAAAAATCTGGTGGGACACTTTCTGAACAGACTTCATAGGTCCACTGGGTACAAATTTTTGCTAGTGGAAATATGTTGTTGTGAGGAAACAGATCCATGTGGGGACTTGGTGTGTTCCAAAGGGGAAGGAATAGTCCATGTGGAACAATACGTCCATGTGGAAGGAAATTGGTTCTTGGTGAAGTTAGGTCCATGGGGAACATGGGTTAGTCAAGACAAAATGGGTCCATGGAGCAAAAATAGTTCCAAGAGGAAAAGTAGGCCCATGGGGAAAATAGGTCCATGATGTATAGGGAATATAGGGCCATGGAGGAAAGATTCTGAGGGAAAATAAGCTCCATGGGGTAAATGGGTCCATGAGGGAAAATGTTTCATGGAAGAAAATGGGTCAGTGGGATGAAAATAGATCCAGGGGGGAAAATAGGTGGGTGGGAAGATGGCCCCTAGAGGATGTAGCCAGAGACTACACAGGATACTTGAGAGAGTGATTTATTTATTTCACCTTAAAAGTCTCTAGTATGTTATTGGTGCTGTTTTTATGTTAGCATAATTTGCATCAGTAACATCACTGGATAATGAGGTGTAATGTGCCAAATACATCTCTAAGGAAGAGGTGTTACGAAGTCTCCAAAGCCACTGAGAGTATGACTGTACAACTCTAAGCATTATCATTGTTTGGCCAACTCTGTGGTTCTAGTTAACCCACTTGCACCCACTGCCCTTAATATTGGATGCAATTGGGAATTTTCAAAAGTTAGTAAGGAATGGGAACCCTAGGGGTAGAGACCTGTGATCTTCATAACCATGAGCCAAGACACAGAAGGCAGTACCCTTAATACCCTTCCGGCACCATCCCCCCCAAGAGGAACCCTGGGAGCTAATGGGTTAAGCACTATCAAATCTATCAGTTTCTTTAACCCAATTGCACCCAGTGTGGGATGCAACTGGGCATTTTCAAAAGTTAGTAAAGAAGGGAACTTCAGGGGTAGGAACCTACGAGCTTCGCAACAACGAGCCGATAGGCAGAGGGCAGTACCCTTATTACCCTTCCGGCACAATCCTTCACAGAGGAACCCAGGGAGCTAATGGATTAAGATCCTTTATTTATACTTCTATGTTTAATTATTTATTTAAGTTCTATAATTGTTGTTTCGCAGGACAATATATCCAGCTTGACCCCAGAACTGCAGTTGATGCTAAAGACGCACGAGAACAAGACTCACAGTTTTATCACCTGTTGCCAAGCTCTGCAGTATCAGTTGGATCAGTACCTTAGTCAACTGACTGAGTGGAATACTAGGCATTTGAACTTCATGGAAATATTTCAGAGATTAGTAGAGCAAAATGAGACAGTGTTGAAACTAGTGGAACAAGAGAGAGCTAATGTGCTGGAAATGAAAGAGGAAGGAAAAGAGGATGAGACTAAGTTGGTGGTATTGTTGGAAAAACTTAAGGATATTGGTACAATTCAGGAGTCCATGACAGCCAGTGCTGAGGCAGAAGACTGTTTTATGAGGGCTCAAGAATGGATCAACAAATGTCAAGGACGTTTTCCAGATGAAAATACAACCACTGCCATCAGAAAGGTAGGGCAGCATTTCCATCACCATCATAGTCATTATTATTATTATTATTATTGTTTTTGTTGTTGCTGTTGCTGTTTTTTTCAGGTGAAACCAGGATTACATGAGTTTCAAATGTGTGCAAATGATTGTGTGGCCTGTTCACTGGACAACAGTGATGGGCATTACCATCAACAAGTCAAGAGACACGTAATTATAGTCATTCAGTCTAGTGAAGCACCCTAAAAGTTAACCCCCAAACCTGGCATTGTACCCAGGGATATCTACAGAAGCTGCTTGTTTTCAAAACATCACATATCAGCAGCTGCACGACCTAGAGCATTAAAGACCAAAATATTCACATAGCAGCAGCTACACGACCTAGAACATTAAATAAAAGATCAAAATATTCACCAGTCCTTTGCCTCTCCACTGCATCTCAACACCCAGCCTTGGAGTGCCCAGGGGAGGGGGGACCATAAAAGCCCCCAACATCTGCCCCTCATGAGGTGACGGCTAAGAAAGATGCCTGGAACCACTGTTTGTCTGACTTCTTCATTTCTGCAATATTTGAGGCCCTTCCTCTAACTTTCTCTCTTTTGAACACCACCTCTGTTCCTCTAAATCTCACTTTCTCTTCCTTACTGAGACTCAGTGTGTGAGGCAACTGCCAGCAAACCCTTCTCTGTATCCTCCTATTTTCTCTTTACTCACTTCAAAGCCAAAGATGGCTGTTGTATATATTGCAACAACATACCTTGCTCTCGTGTTCGTGAAGCTGAATCATTTGAACTCTCTACTGTTTGGCTTAAGCAGTCCATTCATTCTCTGACTAAGTATAAATGTGCTGTTTACTTGTCCCCAGATCTACTGACTATAATTTTTTTTTACTCCCTTACTTGTAAGATGGAACACATCAATTTCCCCTTTATCTGAAACCTCCATTCAAGGAGATTTCAATGTTCACCACCACCTTTGGCTCTCCTCTCCTTTCAGTGATCGATCCAGTGAACAAGGCTACATCTTTTTTATCCCTAATGTCCTAGATCAGCTTGTACAGCACCTTACCTGTATTCCAGACCACCTTAGAGAGAGTTCCAACATACTTGACCTTTTCCTTACTATTAATCCTTCTGCTTATGCTGTTAATCTTTTCTCCCTGTTGGTCACCACTGATCACAATCTTTTTAACCTGTTCTATTGCTCCAGTATGGCCTGTGGACCCTCCCAAGAAGCAGTGGCTTTGGCCCTTTGGAGCTGCTGATTGAGAGCCCTCAGGCAGTACTTTAATTTTTCCTGGAACAGTTATAGCTTCCATGGTCAAGAGCCATCAGAGTGTGCCTCGCACATCCCGGAGGCTATTGTCTTGGGCATGGAAACATACACTCTTTTCTCTTATCCTGTGTTTATTGCAAAAAAATTGGTTTAATCATGCTTGTTTTAATGCTGTCCAAAACAAGGAGAGGGTCTTCAAAAGGTACCAGAGCCAACTCACCCCTGAATTTCATCTATTTTATGTTTCCGCCCAGTATTGTGCTAAGTCAGTCCTTCGCTCTGCTAAAAATAATTTCATTCATACTAAATGAACTCTCCAGCTCGAATGCTTCCCTCTCTTTCTGGTACCTTGCCAAAAACCTTTCTAACATCTTTACTTCATCCTTCTCCCATGTCCACTCTGATAACTCTGTAGCTGTTTCTTCTACTGATGAAGCAAAATTCTTCTGTCAGGCTTTCTCCTCCAATTCCATCTAGGACAATTCCAATGCTGTTCCCCCAACACTCATGGATGAAATTCAAATTTCTTCAATTGATGTCTTTTATGTCATTAATGGCCTCAATACTAACAAGGCATATGAGCCTGATGGAGTCCATCCTTATGTCCTCAAGAACTGTGCTTCTGTGCTAATACCCTGCTTAAGTAAACTCTTTCACGTTTAAATGTCAACATGTACCTTTCTTTCTTGCCAGAAGTTTGCCCTCATTGAGCCTGCTTCAAAGAAGAGTAACCATTCCCAGTCTAACTATCGCCCAGTTGCTTTAACATCCTGAATTTCTAAAGTTTTTGAATTTCCTAAAAAAATGTTTTAAAGCACCTTTTCAAACATAACTCTCCCGATCGTCAGTATGGGATGTACCACTGGCAATTTTCTCACCCTCCTTTCAGACTCCTGTTAATCGTCCTTTCGGGATTTTGTCAAAACCTTTGCCAGTGTGTTTGATATCTCAAAGGCTATTGACCGAGTCTGGCATAAATCTTTGATTTCCAAACTGCTCTCTTTCGATTTCTATCCTTCTGTCTGTGCCTTTATCTATAGCTTCCTTTCTGGTCATTCTACTGTCTAGATGCTGTTGTTGACAGCCACCCATCTTCTCCTAGGGCTATCAGTAGTGGTGTTCCTCAGGTTATGCTGCTAGTGTTAGACTAAAGCTCAAAGTCGCTGCTACATATCGCTCCTGTCGCGATCAAGTTATGCCGGCTCGTTGTCGAGCTATTTAAGATTAGGTTCTTTTTGGACAGCTCTCGTTTGTAATGTTATGTAATTTTATGTACTGTTACGTTTTGTTGACAGATTCAAGTGGCTGTCACTGCTGTTTTAAACACCTGAATGCTGCTGTTGATTTGGTGGTAGAGGGGATTACTATGTTATGGTACGCTGTGTTGTGTTATTATGTTACCTCATGTTGGCAGGTTCATAAGGCCACTGCTGCTGCCCTGAATAGTGACTGCTGAAGCTGATGTGGTGGAGGAAGTTACTGTCCTATTCTGTTCTATGCTGTTCTGTGTTCTGTTATGATATATATTATTTTGTCATGTCATGTTGGCAGGCCCAGTTCTGCTTGAACACTATATCTGTTGATGCTTATGTGACACTGTAGACATTTTGTATGGTATCCTGTGCATTGTTATTTTGTTATATTGGCAGGTTCATGAGGCCACCATTACTGCTCTGAACACTGTAGCTGCTGATGCCGATGTGATGGAGGAAGTTATTGTGCTGTGCTATGCTATGCTGTTTTGTGGTCTGTTATGATGCACCGTATGTTATTTTATCATGTTATGTTGGCAGGTTCATGAGACCACCACTGCTGCTCTGAACACTGTAGCTGCTGATGCTGATGTGGCAGTAGAAGGAGTTACTATCACAGGGAAAGCCAAGCAAATCGCAGGAGCACCACAACTTGTCCAAATGAAAGTAGGTAAAACAGGATATAATATAAACAAGCAGGATGACTTGGAGAATGCAACACCTGTGCCTTACGGTCAGTCAGAGGACCAACATTTGGCTTTGTTCTGTGACCTACGCCTTTGACTGTCTTGTTCTCTAAATGGAATTACTTCATGCTTGCCTGACCCTCAACATTGCCACAAAGAATGGTATAGATATAAAAACTTCTAACTGATTTTGTCACGTGACCTTGACCTTTTCCCTATTGTACCACAAAACGTTAGGCCAACCTCTTAGTTGACCATTATCCTTTCCATCAACTTTGATCTGAATCAGATCAACACAGACACACACTGGTGAAATTTGATCATGCTGTGTGACCTTGACAGTTATCTGAGTGTTCTTAGAATTGAATCCCTTCTTCCATGCCTTACTCTCAGTTCTTCCACCAAGTTTGGTTTAAATCTGATCAAAACTTTTTAATCTGACTTTCCCCTGTGACCTAGACTGGGGGAGGCAGTGGCTGCATCGGTAGAGAGGCGGCCTGCAGTCCTGATGGACCAGGTTCGAATCCCAGCTGGGGTAGGGAACAGTTTCAGGATTTGAATGTCCTAAAAAGCAAATTTTCCTGATCTACCAGATGACCCGCCGACATGTCGTAAAAGTACCCTCGCTAGTACCAATACACCAGTCCTGTATGAGACAGCTCTAGCATGTATTCAATATGGATGGTGGGTGTTAGCGCTGAAGTGGTGATATGTGGAGATGTAGGAGGACTACTGGACCTTGGGATAGGCTACTGCCCGCAAGACATAGGCCATGAAGCCTTTGCCCAGAGTCGGACACATAAAAAAAAAAAAAATGCAATGTAATCCTTTCATCCTTACAATATCCTAAAGCCTTCCAACAAGCTTAGTGTAAATATGCCGACCTTGCCATGTGACCAGAATTTTGACCTTGCCCTGTGACCCTGCTGTTGATTAAATGGTCTTAAAATAGAATCCCTTCATCCTTACGTTACTGTCAATCGTCCCACCAAGTTAAGTCCGAGTCGAATCAGAGCAATACATGCTGAACCTGCCCCGTGACCTTGACATTAATCCCTGCCCCGTGACCTTGACATTAATCCCTGCCCCGTGACCTTGACAT
>JAGKTI010016360.1:0-18015 GCA_018397915.1 Birgus latro
TGAAATTTCATGAGTCTACAGTTAATACTTTCTGAGATTTGCTCCGGAAACGAAAA
Source organism: Birgus latro (assembly GCA_018397915.1). Lineage (NCBI taxonomy): Eukaryota > Metazoa > Arthropoda > Malacostraca > Decapoda > Coenobitidae > Birgus > Birgus latro. Next base: position 57 of record JAGKTI010016360.1, read on the forward strand.
TCTCTACGCCACCTATCTTCTTCATCCCAGTGATAACATTACTCTCCTCTAACTTCGTCAGGTGGAGGGTAATAAAAAGAAAAACTATCGTGTTGAAGGAGTATAAACTCTCAGACACTGTTCAGGCAAGGAACTGACAACAAGAGAATGACTGGTAAGGTGTGAGGAGATTCCCTTTAATATCTCACTGTATTTTTGTCCCCCAGGGTTGGCGTTAATTTCCCTTGTTTTCCGTTTTACTTGTTTTCCCCTGCCTTCAGTTTCATTTCCTCGTTCCCGTTGCCGACGCCTCGCTTCAATTTCCTCGTTCCATTTTATAATTCGGTCCATTATTCTTGCAATGTTCCTTAACCCCATTAGCCCGAGGACGCCATTACTGATCTGTTCTTGCTGCTGCTTGATGATTTTATGCCGCGGAGGGGAAACTTTTCAATGTTGAGGGGTTAGATGCAGACTTCCTTGTCCCTTAGCATGTGGTAAATCTTTCCTATGCTGAATGAAACCGTCTGGGGTAGCGAGAATAAACTCTTAAGAATACGTCATCCTAATGAGTGAATATGTTAACTTTCTGGCCATGGAAAGTATGTGGGAGCTGAATGAAATCATATAGCGTTAACTGGAACAACGTACAAAGTTCTTAATTATCGGCCACATCATAATCAAAGCAGTCTAATCTTTTTTCTTGCGATTAGTTCTTTGAAGTTAATGAAATCATCTGACATCAGCTGAAAAATGAAGCAAGAATTTCTTACGTTGCGATAAAAGAGATATTTTGATTTTACAGGTATCTGGTGATATCTTTTCCTTTCATCCATCCGAGTTTACAAGAAAGGAAGTTTAAAACTAACAGAGTGCCTGTAAAAGATCTTGAGCCTACGGTTCACGAAATCTTACACCGATGCAGTTCTTCCGTTTAAAGTTTGTCAAATAATGTTTACATCCCTCCATTTCCGACGACATTCTAAGATCTACAGACACCAATCCCATAATTTTGTTCAAAATTTTCATTAAGAATTCCTTGGAAGAGTGAGGCAGGACTGTATACTGGCTTAATACTGCATGAGTCACTCCTTGAACTCAGTGAAATTCTATAATTTCAATTTTGTAAAACTGATTTGTTGGACATGGTCTTTCTCTTAACAGCAGTTTCATATATGCATAACTTACAAGGATTTAAATAATAAAGGATTAGTGGAGATTGTATCTAATGGTAAATGTATTTAATCCTTCAAACTAAGGATGGCTTCCCTAAAATGAGTTAAGTAATCCGAAGTTACTCAAAATACTGGAATATAAGTTACTCAAAATACTGGAATAGCAATACTGTTTGTTGCCGAACCCGATAAAAACACGACTAAATTTATGAATATGTATACCAGTTGCACACATGGCACCAAAGGGAAGAGGGAATGAGGTGAGAAGAATGGGAAGGACGAGGAGCAAGCACAGTCTCTCCCAGTGCCTACCAGAGCCCCACTGATTGCCTTCATCTTGCAACAGACAGTATTAACTAACTATAGCAGATAGCACATGAAAACTTTAAAAGTACTCTTATATACACTTTAAAAGTATCCCAAATATATTTTCTGTGAAGATCTCTTGTTCAATCACCCCACTGACTGTAGAAATACACCAGAATACATCTACGTTATCGTAAGGTTTTGTTAGACCATTATATGCCTATGAGCCCTTAAATTTTTAAAAGTGCAAATTCAGGATAAGTATAATGCTAGAACGTAAAAGAAAGATACAGATTTTGAAGATGGGTTGTACTTACTTTAATGAACATAACAAATGAGATACGGTTCATGTCTGAACCAAAGTTATAGAAGTGAAATAGGACAGTCTTCATTTCACAGATGTTTAAATAGCCACTAATTGACCGAGGTTTCACTATAAAAAAAAAAAAAATGAAGACATTAGGGGAGGAGCCTTTGTTTCCTAAATAATAATAAATTGATTACTTGGGCTGTGGTCGTTGTAAATCAGCCCCAAAAGAGGCTAGTAGCAGCAGCATATTTTTAGGTCACGGCCAGCTTAACAAAAATAGCTCAGTTCAGCATGTTGTCCGCTGTGTTTCTAACACTGCCAGTAAACAACGCAGCACCTCTCTCCCGTGGGTTGTGGGGGGGGGGGGGGTTTGTAAAACGTTACAAAGTGTTGAACCAGGTCGATGGTCATTATTTTTGTATGAAATGCATATGTGAGTGTCTGTCTGTGTCGAAAAGTCAAATCTCAGAAAGTGTTGATTGTAGAATGAAAAGTTGTTTAGAGTCACAACTTGAGTTCACATGTCACTCAATCAGCAGTGGGAGTCATCCAGGATGGATACATAATAATCAAGTTTTCATCTGACAATATTATTACACTCTACCTGGCTCACAGATGACGGGTAGTCTTGCTTTGTTTAGTCTTGCTTTGTTTAGGCTTTTTTTTTTTTTAAATACATGCAAAATACAGTCTATTCAGGCGGATCTTATAGGGCTGCAAAGGGCTCTCTTGAGAGAGAGAGAGAGAGAGAGAGAGAGAGAGAGAGAGAGAGAGAGAGAGAGAGAGAGAATCTCACAGTACGACAACACAGGCTGGTGTGTGTTGCTGCATGCATGGCTGGCAGACACAAAATATTTGGAACTTCTGTCACTCAGTAACTCTGTGACATTCGCGTTTCTAGGCGGCCCTTGGGGGAGTCCACCAAAAATACAAAGTACGTTTACATCCTTAGGTGGAGATAGTAATGACCTTTGACGGATAGCTGCACATATTAAAGAAGTGGCAAGTACAGTGACAAAATTTAGTATACGGCGCAAAAACTATGCATTTCGAAACTTACCATAATTTCTGTATTACTGAGCCACGGGTGAAGAGCTATTAGGATGTATTATTTCATATGATTGCTTTTTTGTCATGTTTAGTTATCCAGATGATCTCAAGGTAAAAAACAGACAACTTTTATGTATGTTTAACACTGGTCGCTGTCAACATTCCTCCAAATTTAGTGTTGTGGGACTAGTTTTTCAGTGTCCTTTTCATATTCTTCAGTTTCTTTTTTTCTTATCTTTTCTATAAGCTCATATTCTTACACTAACTATTCTCATCTGTCGTTGCCTGTGCAGAGTTCCTCGTCGTTTTTGTGTTTTAACCTTCAGAACCTAACTTATCTTAAGACATAGTGTGTGACATAGAGCTGAAATGATCTTGTGCTTCCTTCCTTCGCCTGTGCTTCCTGCTTACACTTCCATTGCTCTAAATCTACCAACTGAATGTGACGTAAATTCCTCGTGCAGTTAATATCTTCCTGATCTTTGATGTTACGACCTGTTCCCCCTCTTCCCTCAACACAAAAATTGTCTCTGAATCAAAACCTTGCCTAATCCCCTTTCCACCTGTCCTTTCCTCTCCCCTGGATTTCCTCTCCCCACCTTGCACCTCTTTTTTAACCTTTCTCCTCTTCTTCAAAATCCCCCACTTTAACACCAAACGACTTCCTCTCGGATATTAAACTGTTCCTGTACCTATGTTTTGTATATATGATAAGCTTCCATATCACCTTTGTTGTCTTTGTTTTCATATCCATTGTACAGCAGTTTAAAGATGCTTTATCATGTACTGTACATAAGCTGACCTTTCCTCCAAAAACCTATTCTGTTGCTTTCCCTTTTGTTTTACGTGTAATTATCCCCCCCCCCCAAAAAAAAAAAAATGCCCCTTTTCTTTCCACCCTCTGTACAGATCTTAGTCCTCCTAGTTTCAGTGTTGATGTTGTTGGAAATTTTTAGCTCTTCTTTCCTGTGGGTCCTTCAATAGTGGGTCACGCCTCTAGACTACAACCTCCTCTCTTTTCTCGTTCTTGCATGCCTCACTCACCACTCTAGATGGACACGATAAATGGACAGCCTAGTCTAGGTCCTACCGCGTCACAAAATTAAAAAAAGGCAAAAGGTAGGCCTGTTGTAGTTTGGTCCGGTAAATATGGTGAGCTCGAGAGAGGTGCGTGTGGAGGTATTAGCCAATGGAGTAAACGCAGAGGAATGTCTTCTTTAATGATCCTTATGCAGTCGAAAGTCATACTTCTACATTAACTAAGTAGCTAAAAACATGTCTTCCAGATTGAGAGATACTTGGTCCTAAAATTCATGGTGCATATACACATACTTGTTTGAGATACATACATTCATGTTTTTTTTTTTCCCTCTCTGCGTGAATTCTTTTGAGTTAATATCCCTCGTGCCACTCTGAACTCATGCACGTGTGTTGGCCCAGCACGGCGCCTTTCTGTGTAAGCACGGTTAGGGAAGATGCAGGCAGGCAGGCAGGCTACAAGTCACTGCCTGTGTGAAATGAAATGAGTGCTGTAAAATTTCGTAATTACCTAAATGCACAATAAAAAATTCTGCAAGTTTTCTGTCGGTAGATATTGGTCAAGATAACTCTCTGTATCACTGAAACTTTGTGTACCATAAAAGTAGCTTAAACAATATTGGATCTGCAATGTTTTGTTTGGTGCGATTGTACAGTCAGTGAAGTCTTCCAGTAACGTTGTTTCATAAATGGCATGATGGTAATTCTTAACAATAAACCTAAGACTAAAAAAGAGTTAGTATGGTTAATGGATGTAAAGTAAAAGTTAAATGTTCCTTATAAAGAAGTCATGTCAAACACAGTAGTTTTAGCCCCAATAAATGATCTACCATAATTTTGCTTGACTTGCAGTCGTCAGCAAAAGAAAGTTTTCTTATAGCCCAACCCTGCCCTAAAGTAAACATTTCCAGTTAACACATTATAAAGCCCTCACCATCCACGCACCAGGGAGGTCACTACTTTATAAGCACCAATTTTTCCTTGGAAGTAAATGCTTAACTTAGTTTATGCAACATTAAATCTCGCTGTTAGCATTGTTTCAGCATGAATTTTGATGTTTATGCCTGCTCAGAGTCAAATTAAAGTTCTATTTAACAATCCCGCCCCCCCATTCACCTCGTACCGAAAGAATCCCAACCCCTTTTACCAACCAAGTATCACCACCAAGCATACGTCTGACCTACCCAACTGACCAGCACCACCCGCACCCGACAACAGTCTGCCCCACGACCCAGTGTATCCATCAGCTTGAAGTGGATGTGATCAGGAACAGCCAGACGAGCCTGCCTACCTGATGCACAGCTTCCCTCACCTCCTTCCGTAACCCTTTTCCCACCCCCTGTCACTCCACACCACCACCACCACCACCACCACCACCACCACCACCACCACAAATTCCTCTTCCCCACCAACTCACTCCCTCCACCACAGTAGTAGACTATTCTTCCACAACCCTTACCACCACCACCACCACCACTCACTTTCCCCACGAAACTCCCTTCCCACTCCCCACCCACTTCCCCACTTAATCACATGATAAAACTGTGCATTCTCTGTTAAGTAGACATTATTTGCCATTACTAATTAAGCACCTACCTGGACTTCTAACAACACGTCAGTAATTATCGAACCAGTCAATGAAGGGAAAGTAATTAATCAAAAAGAAAACGAATCAATATTCAATGCAGTATCTGTAATATTATATCCCCTTATCAATTTGGTCGCACGCAGATTTTTGTATACCATTGTTTTCTACTCATGTGCCTATGAGTTTGTTTATCCCTGTTTTTATTGTTGGATTCTAATTCCTTCTCCCTTTTCCTCCCGCACCAGTACGTGAAGACCAGCATGGCCGACGGAAACACGACTGTGACCAACTACGGGACGACCATAGCCATTGAGGGGGACGACGTGTGAGACGAGGAGGGCGAGGAGGAGGAGGAGGAAGAAAAGAAGGAAGAAAAGAGACAGGGAGGGGCGAGAATGGAAGAAGAGAGACAGGAAGAGGCGAGAATGGAAGAAGAGAGACAGGAAGAGGCGAGAAAGGAAGAAGAGAGACAGGAAGAGGCGAGAAAGGAAGAAGATGGCCAGAAAACGGAAGGCAACGGCTAGAAAAGACGCGAGAAAGGTGAGAAAGGAGGCAGAGGTACAAAGACGACGGGAAAGGAAACAGAGGATTAGGAATATGGACGGGGAAGGAAGGAGATAGGAAGAAAGAAGACGAAGAATTAAAACTGGTGTAAGGAGAAAACAGAAGACAGGCGAGTAAGAAGAGGACGGAGAGGTTGAAAAGAAGGAAGAACAGACAGGAAGAGGTGACAAAGAAAGGCGGAGGAGGCAAGCAAGAGGACGAGAAAGAAATAAGATGATCAGGAAGAGGAGAGGAAGAGATCTTTAGACAAAAATAAAGTTGAGAAAGGAAGAAATCACTTAGAGAACAAGAAAGTAAAAAGAGAGCTAGCATGAGGGCGAGAAAAGAGGATCGCTAGAAAGTGGATGAAAAAAGATAAAGTTTACTAAAAAAAAAAAAAAAAAACTGAAGAAATGTAAAAAGGGACTTGAAGAAAAGATACTGAAAACAAGCCCCCCCCCCAAAAAAAAAGAAAGAAAGAAAGCTAGAAATACGTCAAGAGAGAATAAGAGAAGCAGAAAATAAACAAGTCAAGAAGAAGAAACTGAAGAGAGAACGAATATGAGAAATATTAAGCGAAGAAGAGAGAGGAGTGAGAAAATGGAGGAAAAAATCAGCAAAAGAGGAGAAGCAGGAGGAGGAAGAAAAAGAGGAGGAAGAGGAGGAGGAGGACAATAAGGCAAAATGGGAAGGATGATGATAAGAATAGAAGAAGCGACAAAAGAGATCGAAAAGAAAGTTGTGAAAGAAATTGGAAAAAAATGATCTGCTGTGGTTGAAGAAAGATAGTGAAGAGAAATACTGTAGTCGTCCTGAAACAAAAAAATGTGACAGAAAGGGTAAGGAAGAAGAAAATTACCGAGTAAAAGAGAGGCCAAGGAAATGGAGATTAAGGGAAGGAGAATCAAAGCTAAGTGAAACGTTGAAAATAGTGAAATTGCCCAGAAAATAACAAAACCAGACGAAAGAATTGGGGAGTCATAAAAGAAAAAGAAGGCAAAAAAAATGAATGTGAACATAACCAAATAATTACCAAATGGTGGAATGAGACAACGATACATGGAATCCTCAGCAGAGTATAGTAAAGGTCTGTGGTTGTCTATGAAAGGATGAGATTAAAAAAGAAAAGTAATGAGCCAAGAGGCTTGTGTGATTGAAAACATGACTAGGAGGGTGCATGATGTGTGGAAATGATGAGATGTGTCAAGACAAACTGATCCAGAGAGAGAGAAAGCAAACTGTATTTAGAGAACATTATTGCCCAAAAACTTATTGTGGAGAAAAAATAAATAAAGCGAGAAGAACATTAGAAATCAATAGGTCAGTCAATTGTGCCTCTAAGAGTAATGAGCAAGAAGGCAAAACTCTTCGAACAGAATAAGAAAAGAGAAAGGATAGTCTCGATGCGGACCCCTCTACATCACAGTTCAGACGCCAGCCTTATGAAAGTAAAGACGCGCCAAGAAGGAAAATTTTGCGGTTGATGTACAGTACACCGTATATACTAAAAAAACAGAATATGAAAGAGAGGGAGAAAGGGAATGAGAAAGCGAGAGATATGGAACGAGAGAGTGTTTTAGCTGAGTAAAATAAGTAAGCCGAGACGTTAATGAAAGTTATTCTCAAAATTGTTTTTCGTATTTCTCATTTCCATTTTCGCTATTTTTTCTTTCCTGTCTTTCTCGCCCTTTCATTCTTCTATCCTACATTTTTTTTTTCATTTGAGATTAAAGTTACCCTTTCATTTAGTTCACGCAGACTAATCGATAACTTACCAAATATATGGGCACTAGTAAATGTAATCAGTGTAAGAGAAAGCATTGACTCACCCCAGGTGGAATTTGATCACAACCAACACTGGTGCTGAGATTCCAAGGCATTAATGCAACCTAGTCCTTACGTAAGAAATTCAGATTGACTTAATCTGCTAATGAAGCGATGCCATCTGGCGACAGGCAAGTGAAATCAGCTACTGAGAAAACTCATGGCTTACGGATAGTTAGTGGAATATGATCTAGTGTCAAGAGATTTTTTTTTTCTTTTTTTTAATATGTGACGTTACAAGGAGAATAAGCAGTATAAAGACACTGAGGAAAAAAATCACGTTTGAATAATGAAATATGTAACTAAAATCTAAGAGGGTGAAAGCAATGAAGACACTGTGAAAACAGCATAATGGTGAATAGTGTAACAAAAAGGCCTCATCCTCTACTCCACCTACCCCGGTGCAAGTCAGTTGCTTGAGTTGGTGTTACAGCCACAACTCCCCGCTTACCAACAGTACTTACACACGACCAAGCTAAGATAGGCAAACATTTCTGTATTATAGCATTACCTGTGCGTCTCATATAGCGTCTATATGTAAGTGTATATGTATGTATGTAAGTGTACCATAACAAGAAGCTTTTTTCTCTCCATATATATATATATATATATATATATATTGTACATACATCAGCCTACATTTATAAAAATGTAATTCATCTCTTTACTTGTGAATACAGTATACATAGATAAATATATTTCATATCACATATGGAATAAGTGACAGACAGTTAAGCTTTGAACTTAACCAGAAGGTACCTCGCTTTAATTCCACCACAAGTTCACCTACTGAAAATGACATCTGAGGGTTTGCAACTGACTTATAAAAAGAAACAAATTAACAGCATTAGTTACAATGCATCTGAAACTAAGGTGAACATAATACAAAAATTATTCTTCAATTATTTTGAATCAGATGAGATGGTACAGTATAAGAAAAATTTAAGAAAACCTTCATACTTGGGTTAGTTGTAGCTCTTCAAAGTACACTTCTTTGTACACACATCCCAAAACGTGGCATGAAAAATAATAACATTCCAGAGTGACCAGAATATGGATACGAATATGCTTCACAGTTGTTTTTGCTCAGAGCACCCACTAAACTGAGCCGAGACTTCAATATGGAATTGTTAAAAGAAGAAGTGTTATGACAAAGAGGTGGCTGCCGTGGTGCTTGAAGGGAACAACGAGTAATACTTGATGTTTGAAGTTTGGATGCACTCAGTAAAACTTAGTCATTTTTTTCAGTATTAACCATCCAGAGTCTCTGCTGAAATATTTGGATGAAATTTTAGTACGAATGAATCAAATTTTGGCATAACCTTTCTCCGTGACACACATACAAAAAAAAAAAAAAAAAAAAGAAACAGAAATAAAAGAACAGTCTTATGGGAAAGAGTCAGACATTATTCATGAAGGAATAAAAAGATGACGGAAAATATTTTTAATGCAGTTATCAACGTTTCGCATTCCAACAGAAAAGTCCTGTAAAAAAGAAAGTGTTTCTGTTTCCCTAACACTCCGCATCATTCACATGTTCTTCTTGTACACGCACACGTGGCCGAGTTTGGTGTACAGTTAATGGGAGAAAAATGATGCCTTTGAAACCATGATGTTTGCTGTGTCTCGAAAGCTGAACGAAAAGGAACGCTTTCTTACCACAATGCATAGAGTTTGCTGAGTGTGAAAACTGTTGTCCGTAGGAAATTCTTACGGCGCGAAAATAATGGAGGATCGATCTAATATCATTCACTGTAAACTACTTCCTGCAAAAAATATGCGATAATAGAATAATTTGATCCCGTTTGGGTTGGTGCATTAGAACAATGAATATGTAACTGAAAAAAAAAATAATAATAATTACATACTGTCTTAAGAAGCATTGAATGTGTAATATCAAAACAAAATCTTCCTTTTCTGTCATTTTAAGGTTAGGGGGTCTTACTGAGAGCCGTATTGTCGTTGTCATAAGAGAATTCGAAGCAACTTTTACTTAGTGATTTATTTTGCATACCACATCCCCAAAACCCTCTTGCATGTTACTTACACCCGCCTAAAATAGACACAATTTCCATCAGTAGCATGCTTCAGAATAAAAAGGTGTCATATGCAATAGAAATCACTGGTGAAATGAACAACTCTCAAACCAGCGATAGTACGACCATTAATTGTTAAAATGTAAGAATCATACCGAGAGAGAGAACAATATTATTTATTGACAGGACAACAATTTTGGCTTCGCCTGGACCCACTTCAAGTATGAACAGAGATTTCGATTAAATATATTCACGCCTATGTCCCATCTCTAGTCATTCCTCGAGATGGTCCAGGTCGAATCGAAATCGTTATATCCTTACATACAAAAAAAAAAGAAAAAAGAAAGACTTCCCTATGTAGGTATGATTCCTTCACGGTTCTTAGGTGTTTTGTTTATTCTGTTCCTCGGTGAATGAGAGGACGTGAAAATATAGGCTCGTAACCCCTCCTTCCCGCCGGCCAATCACTGAGGAGACGATGGCTGGCGTGACGGGGGGATTTTGTTATTGCTGTGAATCTCGACCCTCAGGGGAGTGTATAATGTATTGGTATTGTTTTTAGTGATATGGTAATAAATGGTAATTTTTTCTGGGGTGTTCCCCTATAATGTTATCATCTTTGGTTTTGTAACCATTCATTTTATTGTTTCATTTCAGCTGGGTTATGCATGGCTATTGTTCGACTTCCTGGATAAGCTCTTCCTTTGAGATTATTATATTAGTAGTCTTACTGGAGATTCTTAACTTTTTAAATTGACACCTTCATCCTTGCTTACTGAATGACACGAAGTATTAGGGTGAACAAGAAAATCTAATAACATGATTATATTATGATGTGTACATACGAACGCAGCAGTGTTTTCACGCTGTAAGACTTGTGTATGTGAAAGAAAATTCATGCTTGGAGGACTTAATGTGAGTTTTAGTTTATAACATATTGTAGTATAAGTAAATATACGAGTATATGTCTTATAGATATATTACCGTGTAGTAAAGTAGTATAAAAATATATATATAGTACACCTTTCCTAGCTAGCCCCTTGCCCCACATCCTCCTAAATAGTAGTCTCCCTCATATCATACCTTTAATCTACAAGAGAAGCATTTAATCTGTCATAAAGGATATTTTTGTACACTATACATAAACTAAGCTGAGCATAGATTATATAGAAACCAATGTCATTATATAAATCTACATCAACTCTTTTAAAATACCTCAAGGTGAGGCCAGTGCTTGATGTAAAAGGACTATATATATATAGGAGTATTATTTTTATATGTGTACATAATTTAGGACCCCCTGGTTAAGTAGTAAGGTATATGTATATTTTTCCCTAGTTTTTCCTTCGCCATTTTCCAAATCAAGGATAGGTAAGAGAATATTTGGTCTCACTGCGAAAACTTTATTTCAACATAAGGTCATGAAATTAAGGTCACAAAATCAAGGTCATAAAATGTGTTAGGGGAAAGATGAGTACGGGTTGCCTTCTGCTTGTGAAAAGATCAGAAGTGGAGGACGGTGCTGCACACGCGTTGTAATATTATGTGAGCCTTGTGGAGAGGTTTGAGCTGATATGTTTCACCTCATGCCAGCTGTAGCAATATAGCGTCACTGAATCTCATTACAGAGAGGCACAAACATTTATCACAACAAGAAATCATAATCAGTCTTTTTTACAAGTATCACATCGTCTCAGTTTAGCTAACTTTAAATCATTCCAGAATTACTTTAAAATTAGTTACGCCAATTTCGTCTCTCCATGTCTTCGGCTCATCTGTGCTTAGAATCAACTGTTTATCACTGTCATATTTTGCACCATCAAATAAATTATCGTCCAGACATTAAACCAAAGCATAAAATTTTCAGCCTCGCCTTGAGACCAAACTTCTCTTACTGTTCCTGGCTAATGTGTACCCCTCAGGATCACCAGAGGAAGTGCAATATGTGACTCTGTGTGTAGAATATGTTGTAGGATTCAGTAAAAAAAAAAAAATAACTTCAAGAACTATAGCAAAAAAAAAGAAGAAGAAACAGCATAGTTACCCTTGTTGTCGTCCTTCACTTCAGAGACATCACGTGGCTTTGTTGACACCACGTGACTTTTTGATAACGTGACCCTAATGCCATCGCGTGGTTCCAATGTTTTTACACACTTTAAACACTCCAGGTGAGCGAACGCAGGTGGGAAATAAAAATTAGGTTTTTGAGATACCGAATATAACTGCCTGTGACTCCAAAATTTTTTGTAACTCAGGCTCATTCACTCGTGTTCGTTCGTCAGGACAGGATGAACTTGCTGGTGTCGAGTTCCATCCCAACCACACTTTCTAACTAGTGATGTAAAAATGATGTCAGGACTTCATTAAAGAGCTGGAGTTGGTGAGGTTAGGATATCGCACGAAAGAGAGGTTATGCGGAAGTCAGAAGTCCAGTGGGAAGGGTTATGTAAAGCCACAAACTGATATATGTCAGAGATGATGCTATGAATGATATCGTAAGGTAGCAAGTCTACTAAATATATCATGGGAGGTCAGACTCCAGAGTTCCTGGAGGCCGAAAGGTCATTCTGCCTGAAGGTCGAGGATCAGTCAATCTTGAAATCAAAGGGTCAGGTTGCTTCAAAGACAGTGTCAATTTACTCCATGTCAAAGAATCAGGCTGTTTTGAGGTCACAGGGTCGGGCTGCCTCGACGTCAAATAATCAGGCTGCCATGAAGTCAAAGGGTCAGGCTGAGCTCTAATGATCAGCCTTAATGGTTAGGCTGCCATGAAATCAAAGGGATGGGTTGTCTCGAGGTCAAAGAGTCGGGCTGCCAAGAAATAGAAGTTCAGGAGAGATCAGTACTTTTTACCACAAACTGTTGAGATGACAGAGCTGTTTAATATGGAGTGTGACAAAGCTGTGTTTTCAAGTTCTGCTGTGATGTATAAAAGTCTTGGTAATATTCTCACTTTCTCCCTCCTTTACTAAAAACTTTCTCACACAAGTAGGGTAGAACGTGCTCCTGACAACGCCATTCAGTGTGATACCGCCTTGGTATGGGTCATAAGGCCTTTCAAGGTAAACTTACCATTGTAACTCTCTCTCAGATCTTCCCCAGGACATATGGTCACAAGAGCTGAAGCAACCTTTGCCTACTTGCAGATCAAAGGTTCAAACAATATGCCACCTGCAAACTAAAATTGCAGTATGGACTAAAATGGCAGTATGGCCCTTATGAAAAGACAACAGATATTAACAAAAGGCTTGGAGTATCCGTAAACAGACATGAGAGTAATCATAAGCAGACACGGAAGTATTCGTAAGCAGACAAGGGAGTATTCGTAAGCAGACATGGAGTATTCGTGGGCAGACGAGGAAGTATTCGTAAGGAGTGGTGGGGTATTCTTAAGCAGATTTCACAGTATACATATTTCCACCATCCACCAGGAAATCCCCCCCCCCCCCCGCGTAAGCATTGTAAATAATGTACGTAGGGTCGCCCGCAGGGTAGGCTGGCCAGATATCGACAAACCATTGCATTAGTATTCGCTTCGCCAACACCCCAACATCAGCTGCATCAATGGACGACTTCGAGATCAAAACCCCCACATCAAAAACCATGCCTCTAGTCCCGTTTTAGCTACTTTTATGCATCGCCTTCAGTACCGACAACCCCCATCTTCGGTCTCATAATGACAACCCTAATTAAGAATCTCCATATAAACAATCCAATATCGAGAACCTAATGGCATCAAATCCATGTCTGTCTTTAGCTCCATTCCATCTAAGCACCAACTCCACTGACTCCAAACTGTCAGCATCACACCATTAACTCCACACTCTTAAACACACTCTTAAATTTACACAGTCATTCCAACATCAGTTGATTCTTCATCAACAAATCTACAACATGAGCTGCAAATCTTCATCCCCCACGTTTAATCTCACACATAAGCAGATGTAAAGCAACAAATCACCATCAACCGAATATAATCAGTCTCACATCATCAGTCAACTCCATGTAACACATTCATCAACCCACATCATCATTTTTTAATTAACAGCACCACATCATGAACACAACATCAGTAATTCCACACAAGCAGTTTCACATGACCAACTAACGTGTACCGTCAACAAGAAAGACATCATCAACTGGACCTCTCATTAATACCGATCATCCACCCACACCAACAGCTTCACATAACCCCATGTCATCTACTTACCATTTTCCCAACATTACCAACCCATCTTTTCCCTTACAACCCACAACTACCCACTTCAACAACCTCACATTAACGTCTCACCAAAACCTTCACGTGGACAACCCCAAATCATCAGTTCATATTAAACCCATCAACCCAAACCCTCCCACATTAGCAACACTGAATTTCCAGTATCAAACCTACAATTGATGTGACCAAGTGTAAGTGTTCTGCACCATAAAAAGAGACTTAACTCGTACCTAACGCTGCTAATTACTTGTTATCGGCTAAGTATGCACGCGTGTATGTGTTCAGCAACCTTTTACTTCAGAGAGCAACGCTGGGAATGTGGAAGGCTAACTGGAGATCCTATCGACACCTTTCCGGCCTAAAGCAGAATCAGTAACTAGCAATATTTGGGTAATCATACATACTCGGAACTGGTTAAAGTTGAAGTAGCGTGTGGCAGTAATTGGCTATCCTGCACAGACAGCCAGGCACAGAATTTGAGAAAGCTGAACGAAAACCAGGCAATATTCCTGAGGATTACGCATATTTAGTTATGTGACCGAAAATGATTGAAAATACAATTATAAATGGATATCATAAGAACATGTGTCTGACCCACGATGCAATCGTATTAACACGATATTATGTACAACAAAATTTGAACGAACGCTAGACAATAACTGACTTTAAAAATACATGCTGTTATAAGTGACCAAAACTGAATAAACACCTATATTAATTCGCGATCGCAAGTATGCAGTATTTAAAACTTTAAAAAAAAAAAACGGACTCCAAGCAGCAACTGATAAAATGACTGTAGTCGGTTCCTGCTTTTTTCTTTTTTTCTTTTCTTTTTTTTCTGACGACAGTTGCCCTAACACGCTTACTAGATAGTATGAAACGCCACTGGTGATCAATGTCTCACTAACTGGTGAGGAAAAACAACTATTTTTTCTATAACTATTTTGTTTACGCAGGCTATATCTTGAAAAGGGCTGGAACAAAATCAAAATCACAGTGTTTCTTGCCTGAGGATCTATATGGAGCGAGGCTTGACAAAGAGACAAAAAAAATAAATAATAATAAATTTTATAATGGCAAGAGAACTAAAAGTAAAAAGAAAAAAAATGACATTGTAATAAAGGCTAAAGTAAAAAAAAAAAATGTTTAAATAAAGGGTTACACTACAAAAAAAATATTAATGCAACTTGCTGTGCTCCACAGGAACGAATCACCCTTCAAGTCCCTCCAAAGCAATCCTTCAGGTTAATGGGCTCCGTTTGCGCTTTCCGGTATTGTGAAGTATAAAAAAGGGGCTTGTGTGGATTCTCCCCTGGCAGCTGTTGACTGACTTAATCGTAAATGACTGGTACACTTTTGTTTGCCGGCAATGTTTACGGCATCATTTATGAGTTTTATTTCAGCTAACGAAAAATATAAAGTACGAGTAAATTATCGCAGGACCAAGCTGGTTCTTTCTCTATTTGGGATGAAAAAAAAAAAAACAATGACGCGTATTTGTGAATTCTTTAGATTTTTAGTAATTCTTTCATGTAGATCCATGGGCAGGATACTTGAATGGTAAATTCTGCAACAGATTAGAATATTTTGTATTACTATTATAGTTTTGTTGACTGGAACGAAAGCATTTTAAAATCGGTGCTTTACTGTATTTGTAGTGTTATACAGAGAGAATGGAATTATTTTTGTCTTTTCGCGACTTACTTTAGACAGTAGGGAGACGATCAAGATTTTATTCCTTTTTCGTCTGATATTGGGAAGCAGGTGAAGAAATTATCAGTTTTCATTCTGTTTCCCTCTTGTGTGTGGCGAATCGAAAGTAGGATTACTATCAATGTTTATATGCCCTGTCAGATTTGGTTATACTTAAAAAGGATATGATGAAGAATGTTAAGTTTTCTCGAGTCTACCTTCCTTTTGCCCCGTATCCTATCTAATGCTGCTTCCACCTTTGTCCCTCTCATCTCAGCACCTTCACCACCCCATTTTCCTCCCAGACCTTCACTTCACCTCCGTAATGTTAATACCCTCATCTAACCTAGCCTCTATTTTCAGTACTCGGACATTCATTGCTCAACACCTTTTTCATCCCAGCACATCCACCACATCCTTCTCACTTAGTACCTGGTCAGATCTCTTTCATCTCGGTACTTCACCTCTCTCAGTACACTCACCTAACCTAGCCAGCTCCTCTTTTCTCAAAACCCCCAAAACGAACGTTATTCCTTACCTTTGTCATTTCCTCACGTTTATTGCATCTTTCTCATTTCGGTACCTGGTCGCACCTCTCACTTCAAGTCTTCACCTCTCTCATTTCACTTCATCATAACTTAACCTCTCTTTTTTTCAGTATCCAGCTAAACATCGCTCACTTGAGCAGCATTTTCTTCTCACCATGTCAATCAAATCTCTCTCGCCTCAGTTAACTGTTATTTCTATGATCTTAGTGCTCTATTTCTCTTATTTCACTAGGCCTCATCTGACCTAACCTCTTTGTTCTCAATGATTCATCCCTGAACGCTTTTCTCTTCCCATTATTTCCACCAGATCTCACTAAGTGCCAGCCTCCATTTCAATCTCCTCAGTAATTCATCTTTTCCATTTCACTATTTACATCTTGCTTGACCTCTCTTTTCTCAGTGCACAGTCAAACTTCAGTTGCATCGGCACTTCACTGCTTCTGCTACATCTTTGCCTAGTTAGTGCTGTGTAACTGCAGACAACTGAAGCTATTACCCACACTGTTCGACTGGCTGCATTGGCTATCCTGACGTAGCAACATGTGGGTTTGTGAAAGAATTTATATAATTTGTGCTTCTGACTGAATGATATGTAAATTTGTCTGTATTTATGCTGAGGAGCTGACTGTAAGATAAAGCAAACCACCAGCCCAGCGGTGGGAGTTTGGTACACTCATATGACCTCAGTTATACATTTCACTATTTTCAATAGTACGAATGGAGGCAGAACGCAACTTCGATCGCTGCAGGTCGTGTTCTGAGGGAAGACTGGGGCTTACAGTAGTAAACGGTGATTGTCTGCTTGGTGACGCTCGTGTAGTCAATAACATTTCGTCTGCATTTCACCACACACATCTAGTCTGACAGTTTTCTCAGTAAATCAGCATCTCTTACTTCAGAACCTTCATCACTACATCACTAGATGCCCAACACATCTTTATTTTAGTATCTGTCTCTACTATAACGATAAAAAATCCTCCGACACTTCCCTAACAGCTGCAGCGATGGAAGATGTTAACTTTTAACGTGATTGCAATGTGAAGCACATAAATGAGTAAGAGAAGAAAAAATACTTTCTAACATAAGAGGAATAACAAATATGGAAGGCATGACACAATCCAAGCACTTCTTTCACGTCCCAAATCACTACCTTCATCGACTCTGATGTCTGTTTTCCTCATACTCTACCAGGCATGACTGTCCTCGCTTCAGTACCTACTGCACCACTCTCATCTCATTATTACCGTCACATAATTCTCACTAACCTTAGAACATCTCTCTCAGCTCAGTAACCCTCCTACACGTCACTCATCTCAGTACTGGCATTCTCTTCTCTCATCTCAACACCTCAGTCATATACTGTATATTTTTTCTAGCCCGTCTCAGGACCTCATCTCTCTTGGCTCATTTCCCCTTCTACACGTCACTCATCTCAACTCTGGCATTCACTTGTTTCGTCTCCATCAGTCCGAATAATCAAGGTGCTTTTGGTCATCTTCACTTCACCCAGCTCACTTGAGAGTAATATAAGTGTAATAGATGTGATCGGTCCTAATCTTTCCCATATCTGATATTCCCTTCTCCCCTCCATTTTTCACCTCCCCTTCGGTCCTCCTCTTCATAGCTTAGTTTCTTTCTTTTTCTTCTGCCC
>JAGKTI010016361.1:0-19505 GCA_018397915.1 Birgus latro
GAATGAGGAGCTGAGAGAAGAGGAGGGGCGGGGGGAGATTAATGGAATAGAGTGGTAGAGGGGGAAGGAGGTTGTGGGATTTAGTGGGAAGTGGGTTTAAGGGAAAGGGTTAAAGGGGAGCAGTTTATATAGGACTGAGGTAAAAGGCTGGAGGAAAGAAGAGGTAAGGAATGAGGAACTGAAAGAAGGAGGCAGGGGTGGAGAAAGGTTGAGGGAAAGGGAGCTGAAGTAGGAAAAGGAAGTGCAGGGTTGAGAAAGAAGTGGGGGTAGCGGGGAGGAATGAAGTAACAGGAAACAGGACGAAGAAGAGAAGGGCAGAAGGCAGGACTGAGGTAGGAATTGCAAGAGGGAGGAGGAGAGGAGACGGGGGAAGGTGTTAAGGGGGGTGTGAGGTGTCGCGAGGAAGATGGGAAGTCAATATACCCCCGACAGTAGTGACGGTGGCCAAGAAGGCAGCAGTGATAAGGCCAGTGATGAGTGGGATGGGTGCTGCCACACGAAGAGAAAGGGCCTGTACTCGACTACCTCACACAAACTCCACCATAATTTCTTTCTGTGTAGGCAAATTAGCAAACCATTCTCCCATAAGCTTTCACATTACACAACGTTTCAGTAAACTGCAACTAATTTAATAAGCTTGAGTGCTCGTGTCACATCCCGAGCACTTACCTGTATTTACACGTACATACATACTCCTCTATGTATACTGGTAATGCTCCCCGCTACTGAATAATATGGAGTGCGTAAAATATGCAGCTTCATGCATGGTCGAGTCATTGTATTTTTAAGGCAATTATTATTAACTAGATTCTGTTAGTCCCAGAACACCACCACCAAAATGACAATTGAATGAGCAAACAGAGCTGATGTGTTTGCTACGAATGTTTAGCTTTCTTCCTGACAAATCTCAATGAATAAAGCAACAGTTATATTTCCATTGTACATAACCACTTACATAAAAGTTGTTTGCGATCCGAGGAAGCAGAAGCATAACACTAAGAGTATATGCAAAACACAGCCTCGTTCGTGAAAAATCGGCGCTATATCAGCCGAAAATTGAATCCACGTCCATCTACATGACGGACATATACAGCATCAGCGGCCCTGCCTGTCACTCATGGGGCAAGATGGGTTGGGGTGGGTGATGGGGCAGAGCTAGGCGTTAGAGCTGCCGGCAAGCACAGTAGTAAGGACACAGGGATGTTGAAAGGCCAGTAGCTCCTGAGGCTGCATTCTCTTACTATATATGTGCTGATAATTAACAACTGGCTACATACTGACTGACAGAAACGAAGGGCAGCAGCACGCGAGAGAAGAGGAAGTAACCCTTGTCGCTCTCAGGCAGTGACGTGGCTTCAACAGATTTACCTCATTACCTACCCCTGGGAAATCTGTCCCTGCGAGAAGGATGTGGAACACTCATAAAGATTCTGGCCTTAACAGTCTGACCCATTCTGCTATTATTATGAGCGCTACTTTAATAATTATGGTTTTAACTCCCCTTTCCTCATAGGCTGTCAAGAGGCAGTGCCTATAATTGGACTGTTTTCACATGACAAAGATTCGTTACCCTTTTTCAGTTGTGCTGATGGACAGATGTAGTCAGATTGTAAATAATCTATTAGTAACCAAGGAGACTCATTTCTACCTGATGACTAAGGCCCACCGAACTTCACTCAATCACTAAAATCCAAGTTGTGGGAGTAGCCCGGTTCCGTCAGACGAAAACAAACCGATTATAAGTAGTAGCAATCAAGCAAGTTCCACAGACACTCCCCAGCAAGAACTTCTTGTCGGTCAATAACCTTCACTGTGAAGGCATTTAAAAATGACTGCGGGACTTCCTGCAACTGGGATAGCAAGCCTTTGCCATTTCGAAGACCCTTATGCTCACCGTCTTTTCGCAGAATCGCCAGACCAGAATTGCGTCCTTACCCCCAAATAAGAGGATACTGTATCCCCGGGAAAATGAGAAATGGATACCGTCATTATGGTGCAACTGTAGGAAGCGAGTCAGCCACAGTGGTGTAGCAACTGTCGGTTTTTGCAGCGTTGCTATTACTTCTTCCTTGCGATCATTTTGAATAGTACAGTAATCCTCATCCTTCATACGACTGTGGATTAGTAACTTTTTTCCATGATTTGTCGTGAATTCACTGATCCCTTACACAGCGATGCAAATATACTTGATCCTCTGTCAGTCTGTGTTTCAGCCAACAGTCTTCCTCTCTATCTCTTGCCCCCGTTGTGCAATAGCTTTTAAGTATAGCATAAACTAACATTATAGACTCACATTTATCGTCCTCGTAACTGTGCTTACTTCAGTTCACACAAGGTCAGATACAGAATCGGACCTTTCCCTCGGGAGGTAATAGCCTGTAATAACCCTTCCCATGCTCGCCAAGTAGTGATGTAAATAATGAGAACGGCGCATGTTTAACTGAAGGTGTAATTAGAACGGTGCAAGTTTTTTTGAAGGTGTAATGAGGACGGTGCATGTTTAATTGGAGGTGTAAGAGCGGTGTAGGTGCGACTGAAAGTAGTTTTGCCTTCATTTTATGTGTACCACTCTGTACTCGCATATGTTATCAGTATGAATGACAAGGTGTTATCGTATCAATTATGCATGTATGGATGTATGACCGGACATATTACCAACATCCAATTTAATCCTACTAATCGAAGTTAAGTGAAAATTACTCCAATCCGTGACGTTGGTGACGAGGGCTCTAGTTTGCCCGAGTTGTGCCATTTCAGCGAACCAGCTCATTGGCGTCTCTTGATTCGAACACCACGACTGCTGAACCCCCTCCCTTGGTTGCCAGTTCACGCTAGAATGGTAAATTACTCATGTCACTTTCTCTACAGCCATGCTTTTTATTTCCCTCGCTGTTTTTCGGTATGGATGTCATTAACAGTCATCTCAACTTACATTCACCTTATAAAATTAAAGAGGTTCCTAATGTCTTGGTGTCTTATCTAATCCTTTAACTTTCTCCACTTACGCACTCCCACCCAATTTTCTAAACTTACAGCCTCCACGCCGCCCTGCCTCGTTTACTTCCCGAATCCATGAACAAACAAACAAAACAATCTTTCCAGTATTGTGTACGTGTAAACCCCTTTTATTTGAAATGAAGCCTCTCCATCCCTACACACACACACACACACACGTCAAACTACGTGCCGCACGCAAGGATGTCAAGATAATAGAATCCAACATCACACGTACACGCCGGACAACTTAGATGCCTTCGCGAACCAGTGCTAAAGTTAAACGAATATTCCGCTTTACATAGCTGTCTGCAGCCTATACTGTATCTATATTATATTAACAAAAAGGCTCAGATGTAATTAATGTTTTAATGCATTCGTCGAATCAGTTTAGGTTACCCCTTCAACACAAGGACGTTTCTTTAAATCGTTCATGTTAACATCATTTTATTCATTTTGGCAGAGTACATAAGTGATAGAAATAGTAGCGCCCATACCAGCCATTCAGGTTCGAACATTTTCTCCTAAGCTGAATAAAACCATCTGCGAGTAGGAAGAAAAAACGTGAAAAGTGCATCATCAGCTTGAAAGGGCTGTACATACTCTTTCAAGGGGTTGTAACATTATATCTGACGAGACTATTCCAGCCAGCACAGTAAATAGCAGCTCCGGCCACCAGCGTAGAGCACGAAGGCAATCCATTTCTATGTTTTGTAGGCAGCGTGTTCCTGCCAGCTTTGTAAGGCTGGCAGATTTTGGGGTTACACAATGCGCGGAGAAAGTCACATTGCTAACCTCTTCAGTCAGAGAGAGCTTTCCCGAGCTGAATAAAAACTTTGAGGGTTTGCTAGAATTTTAAGAACTCGTACTGTACTGAAATGATTAACTGTGAAATATTTATATTATTATAATAAGCTTCAAAAAGCTAAGAAGTGCGTGGTGGAGATGAGACGGGGTAGATTGGGGAGGATGATGGCTCCTACCTTTACCCCTTCCATCCCCCCCTCTCACACATTTATCAAATGAACCAGTGTCCAGCGACTGTTTCTTTATCACTTTAGCATTCAAAGGGTTTAACTAGTGAGCCAGTTCAACATGGAACATTGCCAGAGTGTCCATAGATTTTTTGTGTGTCGCTGTTTCGGGTCATGTTACACGTTAGATATGACAATCATTTCCTGAGCGAGTTGCAGTTATAATGTATTACGTAACAACTCAGTATGCTAAAATGAAGCCGCTTTGATAATGATAGAGAGTGGGGTGGAATATATAAAAAGTGGTGTTGGTGGTGGATGTGGAAGGTATATACACGCTTGCATCTACTCATTGCGCCCTGTCCTCCATACTCCGTGTTATCTCATTTAACTAACCTTCATCATTTCGTCAGATCCAGTCAGAATTCGTCAAGTATTAGAAAACCTCTGGCAAAGTCCACTGCCTAGCGTGGAACAGAAACATTTTATCGTGGAGTGCTGACAATTTAAACCGCATTAAAGACGTCGACAGTAAATATAGCACACTACTGCAAGCAGGCTTAAGGGTCTCATTCGACGACAACAAGGAGGATAAACGCACCAACAGTAATTCATCAGCAACATCAAAGCCTACTCTTTTTGTTCTTATAGATGTACCGAATAGCTGAAAAAAGATAGCAAGACTTTCTACAGAGCGCGGGATGTAGCTTCACTGGGTAAGAATCTGAAACATAACGCTGTCTCGGGGGGTTGATGTTCGAAAGTCTCGAATCTTATCCCGGCAGCCCGTCGGCCGTCGCCAGTCAGTCGCCACGAGTCAGTCGACTTATTAACATGGGTCGATCTAGTGCGTTCGTGCTTTCTTGAAAGGATTGTTCTGTAATGCGACAACATCTTTTATCTACTGTTTGTCTGCGGTGTGTGGGATATGATGGCGAGAGTGCTGCTTGGCTGAAAAGTTCATGGTGTTTGTGGGATCCGGCAAATGAACTGGTTGTGTTTCGGAAACTGGCATCACTGCGCCGGCCACCATCACCACATCTCCGCACCTCACGTCCACGTCCACGTGTCACCAGTGTTATCACGCCAGTCTAAGTTTACACCGTCACCATTACTGTTTAAACTACATATTACACAGCCTGCATCACCACCAACACAGCCTCCCATCTGCACCTTGTATTCGCCGCCTCGTTCCCAAATCTTGCATCTACCACCACTACCGCCACCCCTGCCGCAGTCAACAACCATTCCCACGTTGCTGCTGCTCATTAGTCCTCTTCGTCCAGCCTACAACCACAACCACCACTGCTATCAGTCAACCACACCATTGCATTGGCCACTTAGTTCTCGTACGTCTGGCACCACCATCCCCAAGCATCATGCGGTCTGCATCCAGATCGTCTTCGCTAATACTCAGGCTTTCATAAATCTTCATACACCCACCAGTCAACCTTCCTCACCTTGCTATTGGATTTCATTACACCCTACGTCTGCCACGACCACAGCCAACATACGCCTGCAGCAGTTGTTCGCTCAGCTGACATGGCCGCCGCAATGACCCTCGTGTACCAGGCATCCCTACCTCGTTCCCGAATCCTAGTTCTTCCATTCTTCCGTCCTAGTCTGTCGCTAACAGAACCGCGCATCCCGCAGTTACCAGCCACGTTGTCATCATTAGTACTCTGAGAACTCTTAAGACAGCCTCATACTTACCAAATCCAAATTCATTAGCGGTTCTTGATATGGTCTCATAAATTCCTCGTGTCACCAAATGGAAAAAGAAAAAAAAAAAGCTAGAAAAGTGTTAAACTCAAGAACATGGCGAAACTTCTCAACTTTGCCAAAACGAAAACTCCAGAAAACGGCTAGAAAAGTGAGAAAAACTAGATTATGACTGATACTTTGCAGTAATCTTTGGTGTCGTTCGATTTTTTTTTTTTACGCTAACTTTGGCGTCCAAGTGTCGTTGTACGCAAATGAACGCCTACAGGGTTAGTGAATAATTACCAAACTGACAACTCGGCACAGCGTCCCTTACCACCACCACCACCACCACCACCCACGCTGGTCCTTGCGTCCACTCACCACCACCACCACCATCGCCACCACCCATCCCGCAGCTGCAGGTACGACGCAAGCACGTGGGTTGAAACGACGCTTCATTATCGAGTGAGTATATTGTCATCATTTTAATGTGCGGCAATTATTAAGTTTAGTTTCACAGTCTTAATTAACTTAGATGTTACATAAAGCCATTCTGTCTGCGTCATGTTCTTAGGACTTTCATCTTTACCTATTGAAAAAGGAAATAGTATGTTGCCTTCATGGTTAGACTGGGTCCTGCTAGTTTTGATTCGCATAATATCCACGAAAAAAGCTGCACAACTATGCTTAATTATTGTCAGATCTTTTAAGGTGGTAAAGATATAAAGCATACTCTAAGTAATGTTAAGTATATTCTTAATGGGTAAACAACGCTTCATTGGTTCACTGTAGAATACAACTGTTACATTGAGAGAGAGAGAGAGAGAGAGAGAGTGTGTGTGTAATAGCCCAGTACATTATTCAGTTTCAT
The DNA here is from genome assembly GCA_018397915.1 of Birgus latro. NCBI lineage: Eukaryota > Metazoa > Arthropoda > Malacostraca > Decapoda > Coenobitidae > Birgus > Birgus latro. Next base: position 6,544 of record JAGKTI010016361.1, read on the forward strand.
TGTTCAAGCATAATCGACACTAATGAGATTTAATTACTGGAAAATGCTTTACAACATTTTTTATTGATAAGAATAAGCATGTTAGTTATAATATTGGCAAGAATTAGGAATAATGACCGAAAATGAGTAACGTACCTGGTAACACATAAATACTGACTACTCTGCACTCATGCATCCATAGTTCTCTCTCTCTCATATACGGTATATGTTTATGTATTCTCGTATGAAGTGTGTGTGTGTGTGTGTGTGTTGTTTTTGCGTGTTTTGTGTTTTGCGTGTTTTGTTTGTGTGCTATGCATATTTTTTGTATTTTGTGTTTGCGCGCACATGCGCGTGTGCTTTTTTGTGCGGGTTTTTGTTTTTGTTTTTGTGTTTGCGTGTTTTGCGTGTTTTTGTGTGTTTATACGTGTTTGAGTTTGTATAAGTTGTGTTTTTGTGTATGTGTACATTTATTTGTTTCTTCATTGTGTGTGTGTGTGTGTGTGTGTGTGTGTGTGTGTGTGTGTGTGTGTACAAACCCTGACAAGCACTCATACGGAACACAGATCAGTACAGATTTAGGAACAGAAAACGCTCCGGCATCACCGCACAAGAACGAACTTGCATATAGTAAGTGGATTTGCTTTTCGTCCCCCTCATAAGTATCTTTCATCCATCCCTTTAGCAACCAACGTATGATATATGCTTGGGTTCCCGTAATTTATTGTCTCATGATATTACACAGAGATAACGATAACAATTCATGCAGGAGAATAACCTTTGTCACCCAATAAACAAACAAGGAAAATAGTGAAAAAAAGGGAGTGAAATAAATGGGAGTGGAACGAAAGGGGAGTGAAACGAAAAGGGAGTGAAATGAAACGGGAATCCAATAAATAGGGAGTTCAGAAAATATGCTGTACAGTACCACAACACAAGAGCGAGTTGAAAGTTCGAAAATATAGATAAAAATCGAGTGTCGCTTGGAGGCTAAGCTTAGAATATTAACACGCAGTATATAAAACGTACTACAGCAGGTAACTAATTGCCGTGACGTGCCTTCCTCACACACCTGTTGTCGGATCTCACCGGCACAGCAGTTTAGGTTCAATTTAAGCGCCCCCCCCCCCTTCTTTTTTCCTTTAATTCCCTCACTTGAATTTCCGTGTTATATATCTACTGTTTTTCTTTCCACTCTGTCTTGAATCAGTGTGTTTTATATTTAGTATTTTTCTTTACCATTTTATTCAGTATGCAATATGCTTGTCTGTCATTTTTCTTTCTGTCGGTTCCATACTTGAGCCCCAACAGTTTAGGTTCAGCTGTGAAAAATTTTCCTTTAAAACCACTGTTGTAAATATGTTATTTATTTTGATCTCCAGAATCAGTACGTTTGTTTTTGTTGTTTTTGATTTTGCACCTGTCTTGCCTTTCCTCAATTGTCAGGTACGAGATTTGGTGTGAATGAAACCATTTTTTTTCCTCACTTAAATAATCGCACGACAGTTTGCTGTGCTGGTTTACCAGCACTTTCGTTCTTTCTTTCCCTGCTTTGATACTTGTGGAATAACAGTAGGTTAATGAAACTCGTATAACTACCTACCCTCTAGTAACAATATCTGCCGTGTTGATTTTGTGTTATTTTCATTCTCTCTTGTATCCGTCTGTAGGCTGTGATTTTTTCCCCTCCACACAAGTATTCGTATGTATTAACTTACTAATACGGGTGTAGTTTTCACAAATATGAATATTTACTACAAAAAAAGAAAGCAAATTCTATCCTGCTATGTGAAGGTATACGGAAAAAGCAATGTTATTTACAATTCTAATGTTTTCTTGATCTGGCGCTGTAGATATGGTTTTTACATGAACAAGAAAAGTATGCGTGGGTAATAATTTCGATACATTATCCTTTTGTTTTTGCTAAGTTTGCTTTTGCAGAAGAATTATGAGAAAGTAATATGGTGCGAGGGAACAAGAAATTTAGTCTGCTATCAATTTTGCTATCATATATTTGGTGCTTGTCAGGTATCGGTATCCTGCACCAGTATATTACACTGGAAAAATTGGTAGTGATATTTTTAAGTCATGGCCTGTGAAGTAAATTAAAAGACTAGGGTAACCCGATTTGCTTCGTGGCCAGCCTCCCTATTGACCCCGTCTGCCATGGGGTGGAGGTGGCTGGGGATGTTTGCTGTCTAGAGAAAACGTTAACCGAGAGTGTTTAGAAGGGCATACTATGGTAATGGACCGCTTTAGCGCTTAATTTATTTTCTGATTATATCTACCATTTCATATATCCAGCGGCGGCTGAGGGAGTCTGGCTGTTTAGAAATAACGTTAGCGATGAGCATTTAAAAGGGACGACTAGAATAATGTTCCGTGTTGGAGTTTTTTTTTTTTTTTTATGACGTCTTTGCCATTTTATATTTATTTGCCATATTCAGCTTAAACATGCTTGACCAACGACATTGTCCCTTAGAGTGTTAGGGCTTATAGTGAGTGGGAAATAAAGAAGCTAAGTAAAATATTATGATCAACTTCGTGTGTATTTTGTGGGTTCAACAGTTTAGAAGTTCGTGTGTATTTTGTGGGTTCAACAGTTTAGAAGTCTGTTATTTTTTGCCTACAATATATTGTGCTCTTAGTATGGATTAAATGAAGTGTGATAGTTACACAGGCAGTATGAGTGTGTCCATGACAAAAATAAAATCCATGCATCTTTTACTACCGGGTATTAGTATGCGTTGTGTGTTCCAGTGCTCATGGTTAGATTTGCACAGCACTTATCTTTCCACATTATTAAAAGGTAGTTGGTATCTTGATCGATTCTGACAAGTAGCTGTTGATTTATTTTGGTATTTGTATATTCACTGACTTGCTGAAATTGGGTCAGGTCTGCGTCCATCAATAAGATTTACATAATGGCCAAAGAATCGACTAGAAAGCAAAATACTATTATAAAACGGACTAAAACACAATATAGTTACAGAACAGACTAAAACACAATATGGTTATAAAACAGACTAAAACACAATATGGTTATAGAACAGACTAAAACACAATATAGTTATAGAACAGACTAAAGCAGAATATAGTCATAGAACGGACTAAAACAGAATAGTCATAGAACGGACTAAAACAGAATAGTTTAAAACGGACTAAAACACAAAAGTTATAGAACGGACTAAAGCAGAATATAGTCATAGAACGGACTATAACAGAAAATAGCTAGGATATAGAACGGACTAAAACACAAAATACTGTTATCGGTCCCACAATATTTCAGCAATACTGGTGCTTAGGCAGAGGTGTTCGGTATAATTAACAGATACTGGGCAACCATAGTAAGACAGTCGAAAAGGAACCTAGGGATGGAAACAAGCTCGCAGATTTCTTTGACTGTGATAATTTGTAATAACCTGTGAGTCGGAATGGAGAACGATTTTTTTTTTTTTTTTGCAGCAGACTATTGCAAACTTGATAATAATAACAGAAAGAGTAGTATCTATAATAATCTCTCCATTTATTGTGCACTTAGTCTTAACCCTCTCATGGTCGGGACAATGCTGATATTTTGTTTATTATTTACTGATTTATTTAGTTTATTTATATTAAGCAGGAGCGACAAGGAAAATGTAGAATCCTTTCCATATCCTCTGTTCTTCCTGGAAATCGAGATATTAGTTAGGAGAGGAAAAGTATCATGATTATTCTTTATGCAGGAAGGACAAGGAAATGAGAGAGCGGATAGTTCTTACGATATGGGTACGGTACTTTATTTTTTTTTTAAGTAGCTACAGACGAAAATCTTGTGTTACGAGAATTTGATCGTAAGTGTGGCACAGTTAATTTAGGCCCAGAATTATGTACGAAGTTCTTATAGATACAGTCATCATTTAGACAGAGATGTACGGTAAAAATCAGTGCTTCTTTTAATACTCTCACAATCTTATGCTCCAGTCCTCATCTTAAAATTGTTTGGCGGTAGCTAGAACAAAATAATAGATTTGTTCTGATAGTGAGAAAGTTAATTGTAACCGTACCATACTCTTTTATACATATATAACCCACTCAGCTGAATAAAATCGTCTGACGGTACCTGAAATTGTTCTTAAAAGTTCCCGATCAGGTCAGTGATAATAACAGTACTAATAACAGTGATGCTTCTATGACACTCTCGGATGAACAAAATCGTCTGCCATTAGTTGAAATTGACTGCTAGAGTTGTTCCGACGATAGGAGGTTAATACTGGAGGTCATCAATATCTTGGGTCTCCATCTGTACGATTGTGCATGCTGAACTGCCGTATGATGGATTGGCCAGGGATTAATCAGAAAACATAATTAGCGTGGCTCCTCTCGCCCTGCTAATTAACCTTCAGTTTTCTGGGCTTGTTCATCTGTCTTCCAACTCCCTCTCCCTCCTTTGTCTGTCTGTCTGTCACCTGCACGGGCACAAAGCACAAAATATTATATACAGAAACTAGTATCCAAACAGAAGAAGAATCCGTGGTTTGAGTCTAACAGGAAATATTATTCTAAACTGTCCACTAAATAAATGTACCTAGCATTATATATATAAGTCCCAACCACCACGCCAAATCAACAACATAAAATCAAATATATTCTCGCCTTGTCACCTTTTCAAACACCTTTATCTTGACCCACCCCCGAATTGCTTATCGGTAGTGTATTTATCGGTAGTGTATAACTGCTTCCCTGAGGCTCCACTTATTGCCTTTCCCATCAGCGGAACAAAGAGAGCTTGCGTCCCGGAAGAGGGGAAGGGAGAGGATGATGTAGAAGAAGGAAGAGGGGAAGATGAGGAAAGGGGAAGACACTGGGGAGGAGGAGGATGTAGGAATGAGAGAGAGAGAGAGAGAGAGAGAGAGAGAGAGAGAGAGAGAGAAAGACTGATGTGCAGAGGTACCGTAGGGAGACAGGAATGTGAAAAGAGAGGGGAAAGGGAGAGGGAGAAGAAGGTAAGGGAGAGGCTGGGATAAGGGCGAGGGAGATAGGGATGAGGAAGGGGAGACAGGTGTGTGGGGAGGAGGAGAGAGAGAGAGGGATGTGGAGAGGAAGGTGGAGAAACAGGGATGGAATGAGGGAGAGGGAGTTACAGGGATAAGAGGGTAAGAGAAAGGGGTGAAGAGAGGGGAAGAGAGAGAAACATTGATATAGAGATGGAGAGGGAGAGACCGAGATTATGAGAGGCGGAGGGAGAGAGACGGAGGAGGAAAGGAAAAGGGAGAGACAGAGAAAATGAGAGGTGTAGGGCGAGACAAAGATTAGAAGAGGTGGAGAGAGACGGATTGGGAGAGGGAACGGATGTGACAGACGCAGGGAAAGGAAAAGGGAGAGACAGGGATGAGGAGGAGCAGGTTGCAGAAAAAATTCGTGCATTTTGAGGGTTAAACAGTTCACAACGAGCGAACTTCCCATAATGAGATAAAAATAATCATACAAAACGAATTATGAGAGATTTCCCAGCACTTGAATGGACCATGGTGATTTTATTCAACTTTGCGTGTTATTTTTTTCTTTATTTTTTTTACGGGAGGGGTTATAGTCTTCATCAAGCCCTTCACAACGCCGAGCCATTGGGGGACGGAATGAGTGAGACTGGTAACAACTTGAATCAAACGAAAATTACGTCCTCTGGCTGAAGGGGTTAGCCACTTAAGCTCGGCGACGTCCCTTCTGTTTTGTTCTCGTTGCTTCCAGGCGATTTTGTGAAGGGGTAAATAAAGGCAATAGATGTTTTGTAAACAGAGGACACCTGTGATCTGGTGTATGGATTTTGTTTTTATTTCGTCTGTTCATCTTATGTATTAAAAAAAAAAATCTTATCTGGCCAGTTCAGGAATCTCACCGAAGCTAAATATAGCGGTAACTGTATATATGGTGGTAACAGGAATAAAACGGAGGATATTTTCATGGTGAAGTTGTTGACCGCTCAGAGGAGTTCAAAGGAAAGCAAAAAGTAATTAACCTATTGATCCATTCGAGGCTTTTTTTTTCTTTTTTTTTTAGTGGAAGGAAGAAGGAACCAAAGGCTAGAAGTCTTCAAGATTGTTCCGTGCAAGAAAAAACAGAAAACAAGTTAACAGAGCCAAATTCAAGATCTGTTTATTTCGAGATGCCTGGACACACTGCGTTTGAAAGACTGGAGGGCAGAGTACGTCATAAATAACAAAATTATTCAGTGCGTCAGAGTCAAGGATAGAAAGGATAGGTCTTCTTTTGGCAGTGAAATCGTCAGTCAGTAAGAAACGCAAAATAGAAGACGTTACTGAACAGGTTAACCTCCTTTCTACCTGCACTTTCAGTACTGTCCTTACACTCGTCAAACACTTTTATTCACCTTTCGATAGACCTCTTATAGTCATGGGGTGAGGAATAGTCGTCATTAGCTCTCACTACGAAAGGTCTCTCCTCGACTGAATGAAATTATCGGATTGTACCAAGCGTAAAATATTACATGTCGTCGTACTGAGCGGGTGATTGTGTCAGCTGTAAGCCTTCACAATATAAATTCTTCCTGTGATTAATGTAAGTGTTTGACGATTATAGGAACTGGATACAGAATATGTCATCGTACAGAAGGGGATAGCTGTCAACTAACATTTATATAGAAAGAGGACTACTTATTGGCTCTGATTCTTGCTTCCACCAAACAATTATACTCAAAGGGACATCTCGGTGTAGGGAATAGGTAGTGTTTAGGTAGCTCACTGTTGAAGTTATTATTATTATTATTATTATTATTATTATTTATTATTATTATTTAGTTTCCAGTCATCCACTTTACATGTTGACTCTCCCTGCCTTGATCTATTTATGACTCTCCTGCTCCATACGTTTCCTGCATCATAGGAGTGGGTCGCCATGAAAGGTAAGAACACTGTAGCTGCTCGTGATGGTGATTATTTGGTAGTCAACCTAAATACGTATCGCTTTCGAAATCTCATTTTACTCTTACGGTATGTGAGCGTTTTGGACCGTATTTAACTCTCTCTTGCCTGAGGACGCCATTTTCATTTTTATTATGCCGTTTCTTGGTACAAGTAATTATATTCGATTCAGGGTAGACTTATTAAATGTAGGAATCACGTCACCTTCATATAACTTTTCACTAAGTTTTGGTTCTCCTAAGCTGTAAAAAGTACGAGTATACGTCCTTATGATAAAGGGGTTGATTCTGGCTATGTAACACCCAGACGATTTCCTTCAGCTTAGAAATAACGTCCTCGCAGGGAAGGAGTGAGAGTAAATTAGGTAGGCAGCTCACGGTCGAGGATACTATTTTCTCCCGGCCACCTCTCAGACATTTTACATAATAATTCTTCCTACCCTGATCTTGTTACTACACCCCTGCCCCAGACGTGACCTGCATTATAGTAAGGGAGTGACGGAGAGGTGCAAGGCCACTAGCCATAGTCAGTTTGTTTTAAATAATGAAACTAGATCACCCGCCTTGCTTAAATACTTGAGTCGTGGTTGTATGAATTTCGTTGAGCCATAGTTAATGAGGGAAGAAATAGTCTTCTTGCATACTATACTCCTTTTACTCAAACATGGCCAAAAATTGCCATCTCTCCAACCTGAATCCTGAGATGTAACAAGAGATTAATGCTAGAATGTCATGCTGGTCACGAAGAAGTTCTGTGGAAAGGTCTTGCCTTCACCTGCCACTGAGCTATGCGAAATAAGCTGCAAAAGGACGAAAATATGTACAGAGTTAAGGTGAACGAACTATAGTCAGATCTACTGCACTTGACCTTCAACTGAGCTGAAAGGGGTTACAGATCTGTGTCAGATTAAAACAAACGCACTGTTGTTGGTACCGTTGCCCAGTTGCTGTAGACGGTAGTTACAGATAAGATTAACCTGTCCTTCTTAATCCTTCCACTGCTGCAACGTCCTCATTTTTACACTGAGTTCAATTTGGGGGAGACATGTTGGTGTGAACAAGCTATAAGAAGTCTCGATTAATATGTTCAGCACTATGACGTCTTTAACTATACGTTGTTTGCTTACATTCTTCAGACTATTTTACTTAGCTGAGAAAAGCCTCGTAGAGATGAGGATACGAGACAGTTACAGAATTACATAATCCTAAAATATTATCCCTCATATTTCGCGATCCGCATAAAAAATGGCGACCTACCGCGGACATGAAAAAGGGCAGTGTGGAAGTTGGCTGGATAAGACTCCCTGGTCCTCAATAAGCAAGTGTATCTTAGCTCGGGTGCAAGATAAAGAGGTCCCCAGAAAGGCAGAAGCCAAACCAGACATAACTAAATTTAAACTGGGCACGAGAAACTGCGGCAGTGACACCGGCTGATGACCGATCCCTGGAGTGAACACGAAGCCTAGCCTAACACCGAACCCAGACACGAAAACGGTGCAGTATGAGCAACGTTGTGGTGCTGATGTGAGTGTGAGTGAAAGCGTTAAAAGATGGTTTGGTCATGTGGAGAGGATGGAGAATGGGAGACTGACTAGAGGAGTGAATGTGAATGAGGTGGACGGGGAGAGTGGAAGCGTTAGACCGAGGATGAGATGCGGGGATAGAGTGGAGAAATATATGAAAAGGGGGCTGTGAGTTGTGAGGAAGGCAACCAAATGGTGGAGGACAGGACGACGTAGAGGTTATCTATTTGTGGCCGCCTCTTAGGGGATTATGGCGTCTGGATATATATAAACAGATTAACATCGGCGGGATATAAATCCCTGTGTTGTGGTCAAACGGTTAGAAAATTGATCTGCTGCCTGAAAAGTTGCTAAATCGATCGCGGGATGGTACAAGGAATAGTCTAATGATATGCAATTGGTTAGAGTGTAATGGACGTCGGTTTGAGAGAGAGGAGGGGCGTCAGAAGGACAAATACACTTGGTAGCTTAACCTAACCATGGTGTGTTGCTTACTTGCAGAAACACGTGCACTTTCTCCCCATGAGTAAACAAGGTTCGAGATGCAAAGAGTTACCGTGTATGCATACGTTAATATCTTCAGTTTGCAGTGTGTACCGTGTTGTTTTTACTTTTTTTTTTTTTTTTTGACCACTAAGCGATTATATTAAGCTGAGGGGAATTAATGTTTTTAGTAGTTTAGAAATAGGATCTGTATTAATCCTCTTATGGCGGGCATAACTCTTAGTGTTTTATCCCAGCTAATGCCAGAGGATGTTATTCAGCTGTAAACAAGCCAGAGAAGTCTGAATATTAATTATAAAACGAAATACGCAGCTGGTCATTGTATACGGCACATGCAGATCTCTGTAGCACAACCCTAACAACCTAAAACACGACCTAAATTACACGCACATGCAAAATGAAATCCGCTTACACTGAGATTCGAGATAATACTTGCTCATTATACACTGACCTTTCCCCAAACACATTTTTTTTCCTTGAATACTTTGAACTTGTTTTGTTATCCTATCAACACATTATTTATTTCTAGTTATAGGAAATCTCTTAAGGTTGATTTGAATAGAAACGTCTACTGATTATAAGAATGTTGTGGTAAAGACGCGTTGAGGCGGCACATATATCGGCTTTTGTCCTGACTTACTTTCATATACCGTTTTGGTAATGCGGTATTCATGTATTATTGACTCAAGTAAAATGCTAGGATATTGAAAAACTTTAGGACAGTTCTTTTTTCAGCGTAACTTAGCCCAGAGTTACTCAAATGTTGCAGCTCAACATTCAGGATGAAGGAATGACAATTCTAGATCGTTAAGGTTAATAAAAGGTAAAAAAGTACCCGCAGTTAGCAGGCAAGCGGAAGCCTATGGATCCAGTAGGTAACGATACTTCTGTCTGTTTAATCCCTTCATTCCGGTGATGTATTGCAGTTTTGTTCTTGCTGCCACCAGACGATTTCATTCAGCTTAGGAGAGACTTTTCGGACAGGTAGGAAAACTGGAAGGCTTCGAGTGTGTCTTTTATAACGCCAGTTCATTATTAGGCGGTTCTCCTAACACGAGTGCCTCCGTCTGCAGGAAGGTAAACGTAACTGTAAGACATCATCTGACACAAAGCGTGAAAATGGGCTGCGAAGGGTAAAGGGTACATTGACCCGCCTCCACAACTGATTTATTTGCATCTGATCGAAGAGAATTCCCTAAATAAGCATCGCTGAGGAGGTGTGGAACTAACTGAGGATTCCATCGTAAGCTTTGTGACGGTGGAATGAGTTGCTGGTGGGAGTAATGGTGGAAGCTGTGGTAGTCAGGAGGAAGGAATACAGTGCCATCTCAGTGCCACTGGTTAGGGCATCTGTGCTTATCGGCGTGACCACGGAAGATGCCCGAGGACTCGTATCATTGGCGTTAAGGGTGTTGATTAGCATTGTATCAAAAAATAGTGAGTGGAAGCGTCGAGGAGGAGGAGGAGGAGGAGGAGCAGTTCAGATATGACATGCATTTAGGTATACAGTGAAAGAGTATGCTTAGTTAACCGCTTCAGTTCTATGACCTATTTTAGCTAGGCTATTTCATTTTTGCCGTCCCAAAAAGATTTTATTCAACTCCAGTAATAAACTCGAAAAAGTCTTTCGACCTAAATAATATCGTCTAGAAGTACCGTAGAAAGAATTTTGAAAAGTCGCTGTGTTGATGGGCTTAATATACAGTAGTTTCTCCCAGACACGCAGCTTTAATACTCGCCATGCTTTAACACGCTTACAAAATGGCCAGGGACATAAAATATTCAGTGTACTAGCCTACCCTAACCCCCTTCTGCCGTGCCCAGAGAAACAGCGTTAGCGTTAAATTTGACTCGCCTTAAGCAAGACAAAAATTTCGTGAAAAAAGTGAGATGAATAGTCTCTCGTATACTAACTTCTTCCAGAAAGTCTACTGTAGATCTGACTTAGCTGATGTGGGACGATCCTCTTCTACCTTTACATGCATGTTTGTGCCAGAACCATGGCTTCAGTATATCATTAATTACTTTACATACTTGTGGAAAATGAATCTGTGTACAGTGAAAGACGTACTATCTTGTTGATGCAGTCTGGACCCTCTTAGAATCGCTGCTTTTAATATGCAACTGCTGTGTATCTTCTTAAGGCATATTGTAGGCTATTTTGGAAATTAAATCTGTGAAAAAATGTATAGTGAAGAGACCTAGTTAGCTTTCCCTACACATCAAAACTATGCATTGACTTCCGAGAGAAACAAGTCTACTTTACTGTCCAACTTGAGACGCAGATATTTATACAGGGAGACGAAATACATATCGGTACCTAACAGTGAAAGAGAGGGAAACAAAGTAAAGAGGTTAAGTTAGTTGGCTATTTCTCTTAGGTTTCAAACTATACAGACCACATCTTTATAGCGACTGTCTTATTCAGGATGGGATCTGTGTTGTCCCAAACGTTAGAGAAACAAGAAATTAAGCTGTAGCAGGTATCGCCGTCGTCATCATCGTTGTTGTTGTTCTCCCACTTTTTTTTTACTTCCTCATTTTCTCTTGTCCCCCTTCTCCACTTTTACACTCTTTCCTCCCTTTTGCTTCTTCCCCCCTCCCCCCTCTTGTACCCCCTTCTACTGCTTCCTCCCCATTCTACTCTCTTCTGCCTCCTCTCCCTTTGTTGTACGGCCTTTCCCACATCATGTATCCTCTTTCCCTTTATTGCAACTGTATCCACTCCCCATCCATTGTACACTTCCTTATTTGTACCCCCTGCCTACTTTCCCTCCCCCTCCCTCTCCCCGTCTCCCTCTCACCCTCTCTCCCTCCCTCTCTCCTTCCCGTTCCTTCACCCTCTCTCCCTCCTTTCTACTTCCTTCCTCTGTGTTTATTTTCCTCATCTCCTCCAGTCTTTTGCTCCATTCCCTCACCCCTCTCTTCTTTTCTCCTCTCCTCCTTTTCTCAGTCCCTTCGCTTACCCTCAACCATCGCCATATCTTTTTCTCTCTTATTGCCCCCTTCTCTTGTACACCCTCCCTTCTCTTTGGCACTTCTCTTTGTGACCTTTTTGCCAACCCTTCTTTCTCTTGCCTCTCCTCCTCCCATATCCCTCCTCCCTTGTTCACTCTTCCCTCTCTTTCCTTCCTCCTCCCTTCCTCCTCCTTTCGTGTCCTCTTCCACTCCCTTTACTCAGCCCACTTCTCCAGTCTTCCCCCCTCTGTTCTCTTCTTTCCTTCCATCTCGTTCCTCCTCCCCCATCCTATGCTCAGCCAGCTTTCCTTCTCTCTTCTACTTCTCTCTTTCCCTTTTCTCTCCCACGTGTCTTTCCTTTCTCTCCTCCCCTCCAATGCCTCCCCTTTCTCTCCTTTTCTTGCCCCAACTCACACCTGGCGGAGAGGGTGACGGCATTGTTGGTGTTTTGTCGCTCGAGGTTGGTGGCTCCACAGATGTAGGAATCCGAGCGACACCCCACTTGTCGCATCACCAGACTTAGCTCACTCAACACAACACTTAATCTCGTCCCCTATCCCTCTGTCTCGTCCCCTCGCCATCTGTCTCGTCCCCTCGCCCTCTCTTTCTCTGCCCATCTCCCCGTCTCTGCCCCCCTCCATCTTTCTCATCCCCTCTCCCCTCCCCTTCTTCCCAGCCTACTTTCCCTCTCTCTTCTACTCCTCTTTCCCCCTGCTTCTCTCCTCCTTTACTCGTGCCCCAACTCACGCCTGACGGAGAGGGTGACTGCGTTGCTTGTGTTGTGTCCCTCGAGATTGGTGGCCCCGCAGGTATAGGAGCCGGAGTGCTGACGCCCCACTCGCCGCAGCACCAGACTCAGCCCGCTCACCACAACCCCGGCGCTGACGTTATGCCCCACCACCTCGCCCTGGGGAGTGGCCAGCTGGTGAGTGGTGGCAGGTGGTGGTAGGAGGAATCATGGTACAGCTATGGTAGTAAAGGTGTGGTAGGAGGAATCGTGGCAGAGCTGTGGTAGTAAAGGTGAGGTAGGAGGAATCGTGGCAGAGCTGTGGTAGTAAAGGTGTGGTAGGAGGAATCATGGT
>JAGKTI010016362.1:0-19504 GCA_018397915.1 Birgus latro
AATGCTTCCCTCAACAGGGCGACTGGCAAAACGATCACCGACCCGGCAGCGTCCCAGGACACGTTTCTGGAATTTGGCAGTACTGTCGTTGAGGTTCACCCTCCGCCGTCAGCAGCCGAGGAGGAGCGGGCTGTTTCTCCTGTCCCTTCAGTCCAGCTGGACAGTGAAAGCCTTCCCTCCTCGATGCCTTCATCTGCTGCTGGAAGTACGGTGAACCTTTTATCTACTGCCATGTCTCCTGCTGTTTCGGGGTCTACTTCTCCACCGCCCAGGAAGAAGAGGCTGACGGGGATACGCCAGGGCGACACTCCATCTATCGCCCAGTGTATTGCTCAAGCCCTCCCGCTCCTCGACTTCGCGACTGTGGCCCATCTTGCATCGCTTAACGACACTGAACTGCAGGAGACTTTGCTCGACCTCTTCACGCCTGCCGATCCTGACGATCCATCTGCGCCTCTTTTCCGTCAATTATACGTTGACCTTCGGGAGGCGTATATTGACCAGGACTTCTCTGCCACTCTGGAGTCTTGACTCATCAAGGCCCTGGCGTTCGATCCGCCACGTTCTGCAATGCTACGATTTATTGCTTCACGCCTGTTATCGTAGTTTCGCAATCGCCCTCGTCCTCCTTCCTGCCGTTTCTTCCTTTCCTCGTCAGTTTGTGTCGATGTTGCTGCCCCGTTTTGTTTTTATCATGCTTGCGCGCTTGCGCACCCTCTGACGGGCTCTTTGTTTGCCCGTGTCCCCACTTTGTTGGGGCAAATATTCATAAACAAACAAACGTCGTGTGACACTCGCAGCCCATCTCTCTCCGTGTGAGGACCTCCACCCAACCCGCGGCGGGACCAGTTCTCCGGCAGCTCTCCACCGGCCGAGGGGGTTAGTCCTACTTGATCCACCCTGAAGACGTAGGCCTAGATTCCGCCGACCCGGAGGTCGAGGCCGACTTTCTCCCTCCACCTGGAACAGGGCCTTTCCCTCATCGTCGACCATGACTGGGCCTTCCCTCTTGGCTTTCCGTCTGCTGCTGGGGAGCTGGGCGAGTCCTTAGCCCTACACCATAAAGGGCAAGGGGGTTGAGGGCAGCGTCGGGGTGGGTTCATCGATCTGCAGGTGTCGGCGCCTCCTCGATCGGCGCCACGTCGTCCATCCTGCTGCCCGTCCCGCCCTGTCCTCCTCTTCGACCTGTGCAGCCGGACACACGATCGTTCTGCCAGCCCTCGTCTTCTTCCCTGCCTTTGCTGCCTTCCTCGTCATTCTGTCTGCCTGCTGGTGCCCCGTTTTTTCTTAAGTTTCTGCAGCGCGCTTTTGCGCGCCCTCCGACGGGCTCTTTGTTTGCCCGTGTCCCCACAAGTTGGGGCGAATATTCACAACAACACAACAACGTCGTGTGACACTCGCAGCCCATCTCTCTCCGTGTGAGGACCTCCACCCAACCCGCGGCGGGACCAGTTCTCCGGCAGCTCTCCACCAGCCGAGGGGGTATGGTCTGGTCTATCCACCCTGAGGATGTGGCCTTGATCCAGCCAACCTGGAGGTCGAGACCGACTATTCTCCCTTCACCCGGATCGGGGCTTTTCCCTCGCCGTCGACCGTGACTGCGCCATCCCTCTTGGCTTTCCGTCTGCTGCTGGGGTGCTTGGCGAGTCCTTAGCCCTACACCATCCAGGGCAAGGGGGTTGAGGGCAGCGTCGGGGCGGGTTCATAGATCTGCAGCTGTCGGCGCCTCCTCAATTGGCGCCACGTCGTCCATCCTGCTGCCCGTCTCGCCCTGCCCTCCTTGATTTTCGACCTGTGCAGCCGGCCACACCATCTTCCGCCAGCCCTCATCTTCTCCCCTGCTTTTCCCGCCAATCCTCGTCCGAATATCTGTCTGCTGGAGCCTCGCTTTTCTATGTTTTTCTGCCAGCGCGCTTGCGCGCCCTCTGACGGGCTCTTTGTTTGCCCGTGTCCCCACCTGTTGGGGCAAATATTCACACACACACACGTCGTGTGACACTCTCAGTCCAGCAGCTGTAGGAGCAACACCTCCTCCCCTCTCTCACTTCAACTGAGCTGTGACAGTGGCTTGCACCCGATCTAGGCCCTGATTGTTCAGCCTAGACTGCTGGAGAGCTTCTCCCCTTTGTTAGTGAGTTTGTTTGTTTGCTTGTTTGTTCTCGGCCTGCCAGTAGTGTCTCTCACCGTAGTACGACGCCGAACCCTGAAGGGGTGCCGCAGGGCACTTCCATGAAGGGGGGCCTTTAGGGCCTGGTTATAGGAGGCGGTGAGGGCGGCATCTTCTGTTAGGGCTAGGGTTAGGCAAGTCCCTCACGGGGCCGTGACGGGGCTTCCCTCGACGCCATTTAGAGGGCGGGGAGTCTCCCCCCCGTCACTGTAGGACTTCGTTGGCCGAGTGTGTGTGTGTGTGTGTGTGTTTTAGTTTATTCTAACTTGTTGGGGCTGTCTGGAGATTCAATTTGCACAGCAGATTGGTTCTGTGACTGCCCTAATTTAGTTACTATAAACTAAATTTCTTGTCTACCAGCTGCCAGCCTATATTCAGTTTATTCTAACTTATTAGGCCTGTTTCTAGGAATTAATTTGCACTGCATTTTAGTTCCGGGACTGCCCTAATTTAGTTTCTTTAAACTGAATATTTTGTTTGCCCGCCTTATTTTATTTATTTTCCCTTACCTGTGTCGGTCCTCTGTGTGCTGATTTATTTATAAATTTGTTCACACCGATAGATACAGTCAGGGGGAAATTAAATAAATACCTTTTTGTTATTGTTGAAGTGCGAGTCGGTGCTCCCCTCATGCCATGAGGGGGGCATGCGCTTCCAGGCCCCGCCCCAGGGGCCTGCCCGTCCCCCCCCCTCTTCAAGATCCTCCCCTCCTAAGACAAGTACCGGGGCGAAGCGAGAGGGTAGGCTCTCATCCAGCAGCTCCTCGTCGTCTTTCACTGTTGCCTCCCCACTGCTTCCAAGACTGTCCCACGGTATGCTGCTCCCACCACGTCCTCCTCCGCACGAGCTGTGAAGGTTGCCCGTATTCACGAGGCCATGGAAAGCATTTCACCTGCCCCAGCTCACACCAACACGCCAGGCTCCCATGTTTCCCCCCATGCACCGCACAGCTCCTCTACCACTATCAAGGTGCCCTCCCGCGATCGCGCCGCTAGGGCACCCCTGACGGTCACTTCTGCTCCCACGGAGACTGCCCTGTCTGGCACCTCGCCTGCCCCCTCTGCTACCACTGCTGCTGCTGGCCCCGACGATGAGGGATGGATCACTGTTTCACACAAGAAACAACGAGCAATTCAGGGAAACGAACCGCTCCCGGCAATCCGCTCGGCTGCCCCTCAGAGGCCCCCACCTGCTCCACGCCCTTCAGTCTCAGTTCGGCCCCGCCACCGCCATCCTCCGACTTCCCGGCATTTTGTGTCCCACTTCAACCGGGTTTTGCCACCAGCTACAGCGCAGTCCAAGCCCTCGAAAGTCAATTTCGGGGGCTGGTTATCACCAACCACTATGGCCGCGACGACAGCTGCGTGCTGATACCGCTGGACGAGGTGTCCTATCAACGACTGAAGGAGCTATCGGAGGACGAGGCCCCTCCAATAAAGATCGTCGAGCTGCAGCAGGGGGACTGTCTCTCCAAGGCCACTGTCATGGGCTACCCCAGGCACATGCCAGTGGAGATCCTCCTGCAGCACCCTCTAGTGGAGGAGGCAAAGCGCTGCCAAAACCAGCGCACGAGGGAAGAAACTCTGCAGGTCACTGTTACCCTGAGGGGCCCTCTGGTGCCTTCCCTCGACCAGGGCAATTGGGGGGTTTTCCACCTGCGCCCCTACACGCCAGAGCCGCTTCGGTGCTACCGCTGCCAGAGGTATGGCCACCACAGGGCCAACTGCCAGCGTCCCCCAGTATGCGGCGTTTGCAGCGGCGGCCACGACACGGAGCGGTGTCTGGCCAAACTCAAGGCCAAGGAAGCAGTGACCTCCCGCTGCCCCAACTGCTCAGGGAAACACCATGCTTGGCACCCCAGCTGTCCAGCCAGAACACAGAGGGTCCTGCAAGGGCGGGAGAGACAGGTAGCATGGGTGTGGAGCCAACAGGCCGACAGCCTCACTCCTGCCCCTCCTGGTACTTTCATATGGGGGCAACAGCGCCGCCCCACAGAGCAGAGCTCTCCAGTACGAGAGGCAGAATTCCAACCATGCAGAGCTCGTCTCCGTGCAACAGTACAGTAGTCCCTCCACCGCCTGCTGTCATCCAGGGCGTCACCACCGCAGAGATACACTGTCCAGGCTCGCCACTGCAGCATCCACCAGCAGAGGTCACTTCCAGCCCCCCTCAAAGCCCCACTCAGCAGGAGCCCCTCTTTTCCATGACAGAGCTCCGTGTCATAGCGATGCAGATTGCGGAAACGATAGCCGATGGCCTCAAAGAGCATCTAGGGATCACACGCCCCATAGCCCCTGTCACAGTCGCTATCGACAGGATTATCAACCAGGCCTTGATGGAGAAGCAAAACAGGGTACAGAGCAGCGTCCCTCAACCTACTCCCAGGCCCCCACCCCCCACAGGAACTACCAGACCCTTACCGCGGAGGGCAACTCGGCCGACTCGGAGGGCACGGCCCCAATCCACTGCTGCCTCACCCCAGCAGGTTCAAGTGCCTCGTTGCCATCCCACTCCACCAGAGCAAGTGCCGGCACCAGTGACAGCCGACACGGTGGTCGAGGCCCAGCACTCCGTCCAGGGCAACAGCCCCCCACCTCCCAAGACACGCGAGCCGACCCTGGATACCTCCGCCTAGTTCAGTGGAACTGTCTGGGGATCAGGCGCAAACTCCCCCTACTGCAGGAGGCTGTTGCCAGGGATCAACCCCACGTCTTTCTCCTGCAGGAGACCTTACTCCCTGACAATACCTCCTTTCGGCTTCCTGGATACACCTCCCACCTCCTCCCTTATGAACGTGGAGACACACGAGCTTGTGCCATACTTGTTCAGGATCACATCCCCCACACCATCTGTGGCGCCCTGCCTTTTTGTGGACGAGGTGTTGAGGTCCAAGGTGTTGTGTTACACCTGGCATCAACCACACTAACTGTGTACAATGTCTACAAAAGCCAGGGGGGCAATCTCAATGTGGGAGAGCTGTTCTCTCAAGCTGCCTCGGGTCCCGTCTTTATCGGGGGCGACTTTAATGCCCATCATGATTTTCTTGCATCACCCATTCCATCCAACGAGGCAGGACAGCACATCTCTCTCGTTCTCGAGGAGATGGAAGGTGTATCTTTACTAAATAATATTCATGAACCCACCCACATTCGGGGAGGGCGCCTTGATCTTTCATTCATTTCCACCCCCTTTGCCGGCTCGGCGCAGTGGTCACTACACCCGCGCCTAGCCAGCGATCACTTCGCTATTCAGGTCAGGCTGCCACTCGTGCCCCTCCCCCCCCCCACCTCCACCACCAAGGTGGGACCTCTGCAAAGCCGACTGGGCTGCCTTTGCCAAAGCCCTTACCACCATTTTTGAGGCCTCTCCTCCCACCACCGACCTCGATGATAGAGCAAATCAAGTTGCCAGTGCTTTTGCACAGGCCGCCTCCCTCACCATCCCACTGCGGTGACCATCCGCGAGACGATACCGGGACGGCTGGATCTACTGCGACGGGGTCAGGGTCAGGGAACTAAACCACAGACTTAACGCAGCACACAAGCTGTACTGGCAGCGCCGCACTTCTCCGCTCTGCCGACACCTCGCTGCCATTACGCAATATGTTGTGTCTGAGAAACGCCGCATCAAAGAGGAGGCGTTGATCAGTTGGTGCAGGACTTTGGACTCTCACTCCTTTCTCAGTGAGATGTGGAGGAGAGTCCGGTCCATCTCTGATCCACGTCCCCCCTTTCCGCCCTCTCACCCTGACCCAGCCGCTGAGGCCAGCCGTCTCGCACAGCACTTCGTTGACCGATCCGCCTCCCACAACCTCCCGCAGTCCATTCGAGTCAAGCAGGAGCAGATGTCTACCTCCTGTCTTGCAGCAATTCAGGCTGCCAGTGAAAGGCCTGACCCTGCTGATGTACCCTTCACCAGCAGGGAACTCCATAAAGCGCTGCAGCACAGAGGAGACACTGCTCCGGGGCTCGACGGGCTAACCTATTCTCTGCTTTCACATGCTGGAGATTGTGGGAGTGATCGTCTTCTTGATTTGCTCAATCTCTCGTGGTCTGTGGGCTGCCTACCAAGGTCATGGAAGACAGCCATCATCCACCCGATCCCTAAGCCTCGCGACCCCTCCGCCATGCGCCCCATCTCCCTTCTTAGCTGTGTTGCTAAGACGGCGGAGAGGGTTGTGCGAGCTCGCCTTTCCTGGCGCCTGGGCCCGCTACACCCGAGGATTTTCGCCTACCACCAAGGCAGGAGTGCCACCCACTGCATTGCATCCTTCCTCAGGGAGCTCAGATGGGGAAGGGGAATGGTGGCTGTCTTCCTTGACCTCGAGAAGGCCTTTGAACTGGCCAGCCCGGTTGTCATCCAGGCTGCTCTAGCTTCCAGAGGCATAGGGGGTAAACTACTAACGTGGGTGGGAGATTTCTTCACTGACCGGCAAGTTGTAGTCAGATTTCAGGGGCATCTTTCCCCGTTCTATCACCACAGCAATGGCACGCCTCAGGGGAGTGTTTTAAGCCCACTGCTTTTTAATGTCTTGGTGGAGGGACTTCTCTCCATCGACTATGGACACGGGGTTACTCTACTCTGCTATGCCGATGACTTGGCCCTAGTATTCACAAGGAGGGACTGCTATGCCCAAGCCCTCTCCGCCCTTCCCAAACTTCATGCTAAGTGTACAGAGCTGGGCTTGAAAATCAACTTTGACAAGACCAAATGCTTGCCATTCGGCTTACTCCCCCCTGAATTCCCATTGTCGCTTGGTGGCCACCAGCTCTCAATTGTCACTCTCCACCAATATCTTGGGGTCTGGTTTGAAGTGGCCTGACCTTTGCTAAACATGTCAAATACCTGATGGAGCGTGCTGCCACCCGCACTGCTGCTCTACGGTATCTCTCACGACGCAGCCTAGGGGCATCCTTTACTGTCCTAAGAACGTTTTACATACATGCTATCCGTTCGCTTGTTGACTACAGCACTATTTGCCTGACTGGCCTTGCCCCCCCATCCACAAGGTCGCTTGAGGTTCTGCAAAACGATGCCCTGAGGATCATGTTGGGAGTGGTTTACCATCCTTGGAGCATCGCATTGCTCTCCGGGCAGCAGTTACCACCCTCCAGCTTGTCCAGCGACGACCGCATCTGCCTGTATCAGGACTTCCCAGGCGACTCTTGAGCCGTACACCTGACCCCCGTCCAGAGCGTGATTGGGCCCGCTCCACTGCTGCCTTAGTGCACAGCCTGGGGGCTGCCCTTGACATCTGTATTGACCCTGACTCTCCCTGTCCCGGATACTCTGATCCGCCGCCATGGGCTCCCCTTCCCTACACTATACTCTGCCCCACCGTAGCTCACCCACGTTCGTCCATCCCTGCCCTTCGTCAGGAGAGCCTTAGCAGGGTGGCTGCTCATGACTCCCCTGACTCTGCCACGTACTACACAGACGGATCTGTGTGTTCTGATGGCTCTGCCGGGTCAGCGTTTGTCCTGGGACATCATATTGAATCATGGCGACTCTCCCCAGGTGTCTCTGCCTTCCAAGCAGAACTGGTCACAATTCTCGGGGCATTACGCCATGCACAACTCCACCAACAACGGCGGGTCATCATCCACACAGATTCCTTGTCATCCCTTCAGGGGCTGCGCTCATCTTCCTGCACCAGTAACATCTCACTCCTAACTGAGATTTACTCAGTCGCCTCCCTCCTAACCAGCAGAGGTGCCAACATCACCCTACACTGGATTCCGGGGCATGTTGGGATTCTTGGCAACGAGCGGGCTGATGCCGCTGCACGCTCAGCTTGCTCTCTCCCGGGAATTACATTCCCACTCCGCCCCAGCACCTCTAACACTATTGCCACTCTGGCTGGCAGTATTGGCAGGCTGTCCCGTGAGTATCACGATCTGTGTGTTGCAGAGGGCTCTCGATCTGCCATGTGGTATGCCACTGCCACTACACATCAACCGCTCCTGCCCCCACCAGGCCTGCCCAACTACCTTGTAGTACGGCTCCGGCGATTACGTTTGGGGTATCCTTGTCACAGCCAGATTGCCGGAGTCGCACCTGAGCCATGTCCCCATTGTCTCGAGAGGGCTGAAGAGCCCTTAATCCACTACATACTTCACTGCCCAGTCACTGCCCGGCTCAGATCCAGCACTGATGCCGGCTTTGTTCGGTCTGATTTAGAATTCATCGATGCAGCCGGCATTATTGCTCACTCCCCCTTCAATACATTACTATCTCTTGTGAGTGAATACCCACCCCCTAAGTAACTCAGCAAGCGCACTTAGCGCTACCCTGACGGGCTCTTAGTTTGCCCGTGCCCACCTTAGGGTGGTCAAATATCTAACAACAACAACAACAACGTCGTGTGACACTCGCAGCCCATCTCTCGTCGCGTGAGGACCTCCACCCAACCCGCGGCGGGACCAGTTCTCCGGCAGCTCTCCACCAGCTGAGGGGGTTTGGTCTGGTCTATCCACCCTGAGGATGTGGCCTTGATCCAGCCGACCTGGAGGTCGAGGCCGACTATTCTCCCTCCACCCGAATCGGGGCTTTTCCCTCGCCGTCGACCGTGACTGGGCCATCCCTCATGGCTTTCCGTCTGCTGCTGGGGAGCTGGGCGAGTCCTTAGCCCTACACCATCCAGGGCAAGGGGGTTGAGGGCAGCGTCGGAGCGGGTTCATCGATCTGCAGCTGTCTGCGCCTCCTTGATCGGTGCCACGTCGTCCATCCTGCTGCCCGTCCCACCCTGTCCTCCTCTTCAACCTGTGCAGCCGGCCACACGATCGTTCCGCTAGCCCTCGTCTTCTTCCCTGCCTTTGCTGCCTTCCTCGTTATTCTGTCTGCCTGCTGGTGCCCCATTTTTCTTAAGTTTCTGCAGCGAGCTTTTGCGTGCCCTCTGACGGGCTCTTTGTTTGCTCGTGTCCCCACAAGTTGGGGCGAATATTCACAACAACAACAATGTCTTGTGACCCTTCTGATGTGTCTCGGCGTATTTGGGCTTTACTTCCACCAGTACACGCCCGTGCCAACCTCGATGCCACCACGGATACGGACCTCGAGGAGTTGCTACGTGGCCTCACGGAGCCTAACAACGATGAGGATACGTTGCCTCTAGTTTACCAGCAACTGTATCTGAAGTTCCGTGAGGCGTACATCTCTAACTCCCTCTCTCCAGCCCAAGAGGACGCTCTCCGTGAGGGCATCCGGTTTGATCCGCCGCGAGCCGCCCTTGTCCATTCTTTTGCAGGCTGCTCTCATAACCTGCTGCACTCAGCTGCATCTGCTTGCTCCAGCTCTGACTTCCTGCTGCCTTGCCAGTCTGCTTTGGACTGGTCCTGCTCTTATTTATTTATTTTATTTACATTTTATTTCCCCAATTCCGCTTTTTTTTTTTACTTGCTTTTGTCTGACGGGCTCTTTGTTTGCCCGTGTCCCCACCCTTGTGGTGGGGCAAATATTTAATATTTAACAACAACAACAACAACAACGTTGTGTGAGGACCTCCACCCAGCCCGCGGCGGGACCAGTTCTCCGGCAGCTCTCCACCAGCGGAGGAGGTTTCGTCTGGTCCATCCATCCTGAGGATGTGACCTTGATCCAGCCGACATTTAGGTCGAGGCCGACTATTCTCCCTCCACCCGGATCGGGGCTTTTCCCTCGCCGTTGACCGTGACTGGGCCATCCCTCTTGGCTTTCCGTCTGCTGCTGGGGAGCTGGGCGAGTCCTTAGCCCTACACCATCTGGGGCAAGGGGGTTGAGGGCAGCGTCGGGGCGGGTTCATGGATCTGCAGCTGTCGGCTCCTCCTCGATCGGCGCCACGTCGTCCATCCTGCTGCCCGTCCCGCCCTGCCCTCCTTGACTTTCGACCTGTGCAGCCGGCCACACCATCTTCTGCCAGCCCTCGTCTTCTCCCCTGCTTTTCCCGCCAATCCTCGTCCGAACATCTGTCTGCTGGAGCCCCGCTTTTCTACGTTTTTCTGGCAGCGCGCTTGCGCGCCCTTTGACGGGCTCTTTGTTTGCCTGTGTCCCCACCTGTTGGGGCAAATATCCACACATACACACACACACACGGGGGGGTGTCTGCATCATTGCTGGTGTTGGGAGCAGAGCGGATAGTCACTACTGAGTCTGAGCAGCAGCAGCAGCAGCAGCCGATATGACTGGTCAAGGCAAAGGCGGCAAGGGTCTTGGCAAGGGAGGCGCCAAGCGACACCGCAAGGTGCTTCGTGACAACATCCAGGGCATCACAAAGTTTGCCATCCGTCGTCTTGCTCGTCGTGGTGGCGTGAAGCGTATCTCTGGCCTGATCTACGAAGAGACCCGTGGTGTCCTGAAGGTGTTCCTCGAGAATGTGATTCGTTACGCTGTCACCTACACTGAGCATGCTAAGCGGAAGACCGTGACCACCATGGACGTGGTGTACGCCCTGAAGAGGCAAGGGCGCACCCTTTCTGGCTTCGGCGGTTAAGGGGAGTGCATAACTGCACTGCACTATCCCACCTGGCCACGGCAAAGCACACAACAACCCCCGGACCTCTTTTTGAGGTTCACACCTAATTTCTGAGAAAGAGAGTGAATGAAGGCATGCTATAGGTAAATGAAGACATTCAGCAGGTTGGCTAACACCAAAATAAGTCGATGTGATGGGTATCAAGATAAGTAAGATAACCCAACTAAATTTTACCACACCTAACGTAACAAACCATAACCTAAGTGAACCGTACCAAACCTAACCTTAACCTACCCAACCTCACCTCACCTCACCTCACCTTAGCAAACCTAACCAACGAAAACCTGACATACTAACACATCACCAAACCAAACCCAGTCCCACCTTACCTAAGCCAACCTCACATAAGTACACCAAACCCAACCTCACCCATCAACAACACCTAAAAAAAAAAACAGCCTATCTATACCTGTATGTGTGTATGCATTCATGTATTAATATTTGTATGTATATATATGTGTGTGTGTGTAGGTAGGTAGGTAGGTAGGTACATATGTATGTACAAATAGGTATGTATCTAGATACGCGTGCAATAAAAGAGAAACAAATTAACATAAACATAGCCTACCTACATTCATACATATATCCGCATGCAGTGAGAGCAACAGGCGGGCGTGGATCCGGGCAATTTCCATCCTGTTGCGAGAGCATCTCATCTGCTGTGCTCTGGGAGTCACCTCCGTAAATTGTGAAGGCAAATCCCACCAATCCAAGCTATTTCTGCCTTCGAATGAACGACTAGCAGATTTGAATGACGAACCTACAGAAAGAAAACACACTGTCATGTCGGTGAGTCACCACACACAGTGCCTGTGTGTTAAACAGAATATTTCCAGATGAACAAGTTATCCTTTGAATTTGTCGCTCTCACGACCGTTTTCTCTAAGTCCCAAGCCCCTCCCACCACCCCCCACCGGACAAGCGTTACACCAACTGCCACAGTTGCTGAGGCCTGAAATCAAATGTAGATGATAAGGTTCGTACTTTCACGACCGATAGTGCGTTATATAAGAGGTGGTTGACACAACCCACCGCGAGTTCGCGTCTAGCAGCGGTGGCAGCAACATCTCCTCTTCTCCTCACCATGGCCTCTTCATCTACTGCTGCAGCCTACGACCCGTTGAGGGGGGCTAACCACAGCAGTAATGAGCCTGAAGGAGGAGTACAGTCCATCAAAGGTACCGTGAAGTGGTACAGCGTGAGGGCGGGGTACGGGTTCATTCGGTGCCAGGATACTGGTGCCGATGTATTCGTGCATCGTTCCGGGATCGCTG
Source organism: Birgus latro (assembly GCA_018397915.1). Taxonomy (NCBI): domain Eukaryota; kingdom Metazoa; phylum Arthropoda; class Malacostraca; order Decapoda; family Coenobitidae; genus Birgus; species Birgus latro. Next base: position 11,951 of record JAGKTI010016362.1, read on the forward strand.
CCCCCTCTTCACGGTGCCCCTCGCTCTCGTTAGCTCACGGCGAGACGGTCGTCTTCCACATCGTCCACACACCAAAGGGTCCCGAGGCTAAGGGCGTCACCGGGCCGGGAGGTGCTGCTGTGAAGGGCGCTGCCCATTCACAGCGGTGCCCCTCGGCTCGTGGAGGCCGGCCGGAGGATCCCCGATGTTTTGGAAGTGTGGAAACGATCGTTGCCATGTGCATCGCGACTGCGAAGGCATTCTGTGGTGGTGATAAGGAAGCGCTGCTCGTTCTACTCCCACGGATTTTTGAGAAGAACGGGCTGCCGCGCCTTATCATCCCTCAGAGCTTCGCTCGTGATGCTCGGCCAGCCCTTCGTCAGGAGCGTCTCTCCACCACGCTGCAGCCTCCCAAACCTCGCACAACACCGCGACAAAGGCTGCAGCTCGACGCTCCCATTAACAGAGCGAGTGCCTCCTCCTCCGCCACCATACCTGCCCCGCCCTTGGACGCCACACCCGACAGCGACAGCCGCCCACCGTCAGCAGCTGCGAGTAGGGCCGCCTCTCCCGACCCCTCCATCCCTCGGGACGAGGATGATCACGCCCCTCCACCACCACCAGCTGCTGTCGTCGAGGCCACCGCATCCACTCCTGACGGTGCACCAGCAGGAGACCTCCAGGCCATCGTGGAGGCTCGTGCTTCTCCGTCACCTCCTCCTGCACCCAGGAAAAAGAAGAAGGGGAAGAAACGACAGAAACCTCCTGCCGAGGAGATGGAGACAGACAATCTATGTCTCCCACTCTCTCCCTCTTCCCCTTCCACTTCCTCTCTCGCTGCTTCAACACCCCCGCCTGACATCCGACAACGCACTCTCGCTATCCTGCCGCCTCTCGATCCCGTACTTCGCGCTCATCTCGACTCCCTGGACTTGGAAGACATCGAACAAAAACAGCGTGAGTACATCGACAACAATTTCCGCAACGTGGTCGACTCACTGTGCCGGCTCAAGACCAGACTCAAATTCACGTCAGAAAATGAAAATTGCCTCACCACCACCTCCAAAACACACCCAGTAGACGTTGCAGCACTCGACTACATCGTCACCCGGCTGATGAACAGCTAGTCACCTCAATTAATCAGCAAACACCCCACTGACCGGGCTAATGTAAGGCTCGGCCTTCACTATAGGTGGAGGAAATCTTTAACAAACAACAAACAAACAAGCAGCATTCCATTAGTCTCCTCCTAAAGGTCCTACTACTAGTACTACTCCAACGACGCGATGTCCGGACGTGGCAAGGGTGGCAAGGTGAAGGGAAAGTCAAAGTCCAGGTCTAGCAGGGCTGGGCTCCAGNACAAAAACAGCGCGAATACATCGACAACCATTTCGACAACGTGGTCGACTCACTGTGCCGGCTCAAGACCAGACTCAAATTCACGTCAGAAAATGAAAATTGCCTCACCACCACCTCCAAAACACACCCAGTAGACGTTGCAGCACTCGACTACATCGTCACCCGGCTGATGAACAGCTAGTCACCTTAATTAATCAGCAAACACCCCACTGACCGGGCTAATGTAAGGCTCGGCCTTCACTATAGGTGGAGGAAATCTTAAACAAACAAACAAACAACCCACCGGGGCTCTTGGCCAAGCCAGTTGCCACTATGCAAGTCGAACCAGCGATCCCTTCTGCCTCTGCTACCGCCTTCGACCCGTTGAGGGGGGCACCTTGTAGCAGTTTGGAGCAGCCGGATGCCAGGAAGATCGTGGGGACCGTGATCTGGTTCAACGTGAAGGCTGGTTACGGGTTCATCAAGCGCCAGGACATTGGTGCTGATGTTTTCGTCCACAGCCTAGGGATCGTTGCTCCCAGATCACGGCGCTCCCGGCGCTCTCTCAGCGAGGGTGAGACGGTAGAGTTTCAACTCGTTCAGACTCCCAAGGGTCCTGAGGCCAGGGATGTCACTGGGCCGGGGGGTGTTGCTGTGCAGGGCTCTGCCCATGCACAGCGGCGCCCCACGGCTCGGAGACGCCGGCCTACGGGTCCTAGGTGTTCTGGGGAGAGTAACTCTCTCGTTGCAATGTGTATCGAAACGTCACGGGCTTTTTGTGGGGGTGCCAAGGCTGTTTTGCGCTTTCTCCTCCCTCAAATCTTTGAGGAGAACGGGCTGCCACGCCTTGTCATCCCTCGAAGCTTTGCTGGTGATACATGTTCCGCCCCTCGTCAGAAGCGTCAGGCCCGACAGCAGCAGCCTCCCTGTCCCCGCAGAACACCGTGGAAACGGCTGCAGCTAGATGCTCCCCTCAACAGGGCGACTGGCAAAACGATCACCGACCCGGCAGCGTCCCAGGACACGTTTCTGGAATTTGGCAGTACTGTCGTTGAGGTTCACCCTCCGCCGTCAGCAGCCGAGGAGGAGCGGGCTGTTTCTCCTGTCCCTTCAGTCCAGCTGGACAGTGAAAGCCTTCCCTCCTCGATGCCTTCATCTGCTGCTGGAAGTACGGTGAACCTTTTATCTACTGCCATGTCTCCTGCTGTTTCGGGGTCTACTTCTCCACCGCCCAGGAAGAAGAGGCTGACGGGGATACGCCAGGGCGACACTCCATCTATCGCCCAGTGTATTGCTCAAGCCCTCCCGCTCCTCGACTTCGCGACTGTGGCCCATCTTGCATCGCTTAACGACACTGAACTGCAGGAGACTTTGCTCGACCTCTTCACGCCTGCCGATCCTGACGATCCATCTGCGCCTCTTTTCCGTCAATTATACGTTGACCTTCGGGAGGCGTATATTGACCAGGACTTCTCTGCCACTCTGGAGTCTTGACTCATCAAGGCCCTGGCGTTCGATCCGCCACGTTCTGCAATGCTACGATTTATTGCTTCACGCCTGTTATCGTAGTTTCGCAATCGCCCTCGTCCTCCTTCCTGCCGTTTCTTCCTTTCCTCGTCAGTTTGTGTCGATGTTGCTGCCCCGTTTTGTTTTTATCATGCTTGCGCGCTTGCGCACCCTCTGACGGGCTCTTTGTTTGCCCGTGTCCCCACTTTGTTGGGGCAAATATTCATAAACAAACAAACGTCGTGTGACACTCGCAGCCCATCTCTCTCCGTGTGAGGACCTCCACCCAACCCGCGGCGGGACCAGTTCTCCGGCAGCTCTCCACCGGCCGAGGGGGTTAGTCCTACTTGATCCACCCTGAAGACGTAGGCCTAGATTCCGCCGACCCGGAGGTCGAGGCCGACTTTCTCCCTCCACCTGGAACAGGGCCTTTCCCTCATCGTCGACCATGACTGGGCCTTCCCTCTTGGCTTTCCGTCTGCTGCTGGGGAGCTGGGCGAGTCCTTAGCCCTACACCATAAAGGGCAAGGGGGTTGAGGGCAGCGTCGGGGTGGGTTCATCGATCTGCAGGTGTCGGCGCCTCCTCGATCGGCGCCACGTCGTCCATCCTGCTGCCCGTCCCGCCCTGTCCTCCTCTTCGACCTGTGCAGCCGGACACACGATCGTTCTGCCAGCCCTCGTCTTCTTCCCTGCCTTTGCTGCCTTCCTCGTCATTCTGTCTGCCTGCTGGTGCCCCGTTTTTTCTTAAGTTTCTGCAGCGCGCTTTTGCGCGCCCTCCGACGGGCTCTTTGTTTGCCCGTGTCCCCACAAGTTGGGGCGAATATTCACAACAACACAACAACGTCGTGTGACACTCGCAGCCCATCTCTCTCCGTGTGAGGACCTCCACCCAACCCGCGGCGGGACCAGTTCTCCGGCAGCTCTCCACCAGCCGAGGGGGTATGGTCTGGTCTATCCACCCTGAGGATGTGGCCTTGATCCAGCCAACCTGGAGGTCGAGACCGACTATTCTCCCTTCACCCGGATCGGGGCTTTTCCCTCGCCGTCGACCGTGACTGCGCCATCCCTCTTGGCTTTCCGTCTGCTGCTGGGGTGCTTGGCGAGTCCTTAGCCCTACACCATCCAGGGCAAGGGGGTTGAGGGCAGCGTCGGGGCGGGTTCATAGATCTGCAGCTGTCGGCGCCTCCTCAATTGGCGCCACGTCGTCCATCCTGCTGCCCGTCTCGCCCTGCCCTCCTTGATTTTCGACCTGTGCAGCCGGCCACACCATCTTCCGCCAGCCCTCATCTTCTCCCCTGCTTTTCCCGCCAATCCTCGTCCGAATATCTGTCTGCTGGAGCCTCGCTTTTCTATGTTTTTCTGCCAGCGCGCTTGCGCGCCCTCTGACGGGCTCTTTGTTTGCCCGTGTCCCCACCTGTTGGGGCAAATATTCACACACACACACGTCGTGTGACACTCTCAGTCCAGCAGCTGTAGGAGCAACACCTCCTCCCCTCTCTCACTTCAACTGAGCTGTGACAGTGGCTTGCACCCGATCTAGGCCCTGATTGTTCAGCCTAGACTGCTGGAGAGCTTCTCCCCTTTGTTAGTGAGTTTGTTTGTTTGCTTGTTTGTTCTCGGCCTGCCAGTAGTGTCTCTCACCGTAGTACGACGCCGAACCCTGAAGGGGTGCCGCAGGGCACTTCCATGAAGGGGGGCCTTTAGGGCCTGGTTATAGGAGGCGGTGAGGGCGGCATCTTCTGTTAGGGCTAGGGTTAGGCAAGTCCCTCACGGGGCCGTGACGGGGCTTCCCTCGACGCCATTTAGAGGGCGGGGAGTCTCCCCCCCGTCACTGTAGGACTTCGTTGGCCGAGTGTGTGTGTGTGTGTGTGTGTTTTAGTTTATTCTAACTTGTTGGGGCTGTCTGGAGATTCAATTTGCACAGCAGATTGGTTCTGTGACTGCCCTAATTTAGTTACTATAAACTAAATTTCTTGTCTACCAGCTGCCAGCCTATATTCAGTTTATTCTAACTTATTAGGCCTGTTTCTAGGAATTAATTTGCACTGCATTTTAGTTCCGGGACTGCCCTAATTTAGTTTCTTTAAACTGAATATTTTGTTTGCCCGCCTTATTTTATTTATTTTCCCTTACCTGTGTCGGTCCTCTGTGTGCTGATTTATTTATAAATTTGTTCACACCGATAGATACAGTCAGGGGGAAATTAAATAAATACCTTTTTGTTATTGTTGAAGTGCGAGTCGGTGCTCCCCTCATGCCATGAGGGGGGCATGCGCTTCCAGGCCCCGCCCCAGGGGCCTGCCCGTCCCCCCCCCTCTTCAAGATCCTCCCCTCCTAAGACAAGTACCGGGGCGAAGCGAGAGGGTAGGCTCTCATCCAGCAGCTCCTCGTCGTCTTTCACTGTTGCCTCCCCACTGCTTCCAAGACTGTCCCACGGTATGCTGCTCCCACCACGTCCTCCTCCGCACGAGCTGTGAAGGTTGCCCGTATTCACGAGGCCATGGAAAGCATTTCACCTGCCCCAGCTCACACCAACACGCCAGGCTCCCATGTTTCCCCCCATGCACCGCACAGCTCCTCTACCACTATCAAGGTGCCCTCCCGCGATCGCGCCGCTAGGGCACCCCTGACGGTCACTTCTGCTCCCACGGAGACTGCCCTGTCTGGCACCTCGCCTGCCCCCTCTGCTACCACTGCTGCTGCTGGCCCCGACGATGAGGGATGGATCACTGTTTCACACAAGAAACAACGAGCAATTCAGGGAAACGAACCGCTCCCGGCAATCCGCTCGGCTGCCCCTCAGAGGCCCCCACCTGCTCCACGCCCTTCAGTCTCAGTTCGGCCCCGCCACCGCCATCCTCCGACTTCCCGGCATTTTGTGTCCCACTTCAACCGGGTTTTGCCACCAGCTACAGCGCAGTCCAAGCCCTCGAAAGTCAATTTCGGGGGCTGGTTATCACCAACCACTATGGCCGCGACGACAGCTGCGTGCTGATACCGCTGGACGAGGTGTCCTATCAACGACTGAAGGAGCTATCGGAGGACGAGGCCCCTCCAATAAAGATCGTCGAGCTGCAGCAGGGGGACTGTCTCTCCAAGGCCACTGTCATGGGCTACCCCAGGCACATGCCAGTGGAGATCCTCCTGCAGCACCCTCTAGTGGAGGAGGCAAAGCGCTGCCAAAACCAGCGCACGAGGGAAGAAACTCTGCAGGTCACTGTTACCCTGAGGGGCCCTCTGGTGCCTTCCCTCGACCAGGGCAATTGGGGGGTTTTCCACCTGCGCCCCTACACGCCAGAGCCGCTTCGGTGCTACCGCTGCCAGAGGTATGGCCACCACAGGGCCAACTGCCAGCGTCCCCCAGTATGCGGCGTTTGCAGCGGCGGCCACGACACGGAGCGGTGTCTGGCCAAACTCAAGGCCAAGGAAGCAGTGACCTCCCGCTGCCCCAACTGCTCAGGGAAACACCATGCTTGGCACCCCAGCTGTCCAGCCAGAACACAGAGGGTCCTGCAAGGGCGGGAGAGACAGGTAGCATGGGTGTGGAGCCAACAGGCCGACAGCCTCACTCCTGCCCCTCCTGGTACTTTCATATGGGGGCAACAGCGCCGCCCCACAGAGCAGAGCTCTCCAGTACGAGAGGCAGAATTCCAACCATGCAGAGCTCGTCTCCGTGCAACAGTACAGTAGTCCCTCCACCGCCTGCTGTCATCCAGGGCGTCACCACCGCAGAGATACACTGTCCAGGCTCGCCACTGCAGCATCCACCAGCAGAGGTCACTTCCAGCCCCCCTCAAAGCCCCACTCAGCAGGAGCCCCTCTTTTCCATGACAGAGCTCCGTGTCATAGCGATGCAGATTGCGGAAACGATAGCCGATGGCCTCAAAGAGCATCTAGGGATCACACGCCCCATAGCCCCTGTCACAGTCGCTATCGACAGGATTATCAACCAGGCCTTGATGGAGAAGCAAAACAGGGTACAGAGCAGCGTCCCTCAACCTACTCCCAGGCCCCCACCCCCCACAGGAACTACCAGACCCTTACCGCGGAGGGCAACTCGGCCGACTCGGAGGGCACGGCCCCAATCCACTGCTGCCTCACCCCAGCAGGTTCAAGTGCCTCGTTGCCATCCCACTCCACCAGAGCAAGTGCCGGCACCAGTGACAGCCGACACGGTGGTCGAGGCCCAGCACTCCGTCCAGGGCAACAGCCCCCCACCTCCCAAGACACGCGAGCCGACCCTGGATACCTCCGCCTAGTTCAGTGGAACTGTCTGGGGATCAGGCGCAAACTCCCCCTACTGCAGGAGGCTGTTGCCAGGGATCAACCCCACGTCTTTCTCCTGCAGGAGACCTTACTCCCTGACAATACCTCCTTTCGGCTTCCTGGATACACCTCCCACCTCCTCCCTTATGAACGTGGAGACACACGAGCTTGTGCCATACTTGTTCAGGATCACATCCCCCACACCATCTGTGGCGCCCTGCCTTTTTGTGGACGAGGTGTTGAGGTCCAAGGTGTTGTGTTACACCTGGCATCAACCACACTAACTGTGTACAATGTCTACAAAAGCCAGGGGGGCAATCTCAATGTGGGAGAGCTGTTCTCTCAAGCTGCCTCGGGTCCCGTCTTTATCGGGGGCGACTTTAATGCCCATCATGATTTTCTTGCATCACCCATTCCATCCAACGAGGCAGGACAGCACATCTCTCTCGTTCTCGAGGAGATGGA